>JAVQJS010025808.1:0-15824 GCA_036024795.1 Galaxias rostratus | reverse complement strand
GAGCCTGTATTCCAGAATAAAACATTGGACTTTATAGAGACTCAATGGGTGGTCCTCTGCTGCAAGACTTTTGAAACAAAACACTGTTTGGATATATTTAAAAGAAAGGTTAAAGAATTAGAGTATAGAAATGTATGACTGATTATAAGAATTGACAATATGACATATTAGTATATGGGGGTATGCAATCTATATTTAGAAACTGTTGAATTGAGTGTTCAAAATAGGATTGATATTATTTTTATGCCACAATCAACTATTTATATAACTGAAGGATACACAAAGTTACTACTAACTTTAAACTACTCTGAACTGATGCAAAAATCAATTATGTTTTTGTTTTGAGTCTACACATTTATACATGTTACATTTTAGAAGCCATTCCCACTAACTGTATGCTCAAATGTAACCCTGCTGCACTACAGATACCTCTGTATATTTTATCCTTTGTGTTTTTTGCTTGTTTATTGTTATTTTCACTTTATGGTCTTTCAACAACTCTGTCAAGACAGACAATGTCATGGCATATTTTAAATCTATTGTGTAAAGCAGTTTCATAAGGATGACAATAAGTGCCTTTTGTTTTGTACTTGTCTGGCATCTTAGGGGGTTGTGAGTCCCCTGAATAATGATTTCATCAAGGCATTTAAAATCTGCCATTTGGGATTGTGAAGATGTATGTGAGACTATGAATGTTGATGTTTCTTTTCGTATTTTATACTAACATATGCACTAATTTTCACCAGTAACTGTATACCACTCAATCCTACAGTTTTTATTAGTTTAAAACTTGCTAATATTTGCAACGTTTGTAATCGAGTTTGTGTTTTAATTTGCAACCTGAATAGTTGTAAAGTCAGTAATGACTTATGAGAATAATAAAAAGCATCCTCATGTCACTTGATAATTGTGATCAGCTATGAGTTCTTAGTCCTCAAAACAAAATCCTATAGTTATTTATTTATATATATATATATTTTTATCTAATATAATATTTATATATATATATATATATATATTGAGGCAACATGGTGGCTCAGCGGTTGGCACTGTTGCCTCACATCGAGTAGGTCCTGGGTTCAATCCCCACTTGACCCAAGAGCCTTTCTGTGTGGCGTTTGCATGTTCTCCCCGATTTGGCGTGGGCTTCCTCTGGGTTTCCTGATTCCTCCCTCTGTCCAAAACCTTTCAGGTTCATTGGTGACTCTAAATTGTCCGTAGGTATGAATGTGTGAGTTGTTGTATGTCCCTATTTGTTAGCCCTGCGGTATACCCGCGACCCGTCCAGGGTAAACCCCTCCTCTCGCCCAACGTCGGCTGGTATAGGCTCCAGAACCCCCCTCCCACGGAAGAATGGATGTCCCACTGCCACCTATTGGTGTGTTCCAGTAAACACTGTCACAAGGCAATTGCACACACACAGGATGGGCTAATGGCTAAATCGAGCTAGCTGGTTGTACTACAAGAACGCGTAGCGAAAGGCTATCAACTATCAATACCTTGCTGTGACTTCTCTAAACAAATGTAATTTTGAGAGTGTTGAGTGTAAATGGTTTGCAGATAGTCTATTTAGCAAGAAAACATAATGGAGAGGGATGGCAGTGATATGACTGCCACCACCCCACCTGATTCCGACCCCTCACGGAAGCGAAAAGTGCACGGTATGCTAAAGCTGTATTATGGATTGAACGAGGAAGGAAAAACCGCGGACCAAGCTGGGTCCCTTGATCCATGCGACATCAACGGACCGCATTTTGATCCTGAGGTGTATCTCAATAAGGTATGTCATATTTAAGGAAACTGCTTGCATAAGCTAAATAGAATATAATGAAACTGCAAAGTCGCAGACTGTCAATAAGAGCTAATGATTTCTTAACGTAAAATAGTGTTCCTTTGTTATTGTAAATACTAAGCTAAACATGTCCTACAGTTATAAACAAGTCAATAAAATGGAATGATACTGCTTTGAATAGACAAATTGGTGATCAGTTCACTTTGTCGGTCTAGTGAGTGTCCTGAACACTGACTCGATTTTGCTCTAGAGTTGGACACAGAAGTCACATTACCACCAAAGACACGTTAGTCCTGCTGGTAATGTACATAACTAGACAGTTCATCCACGGAATTGTTTTTGGACTGGGGGCATCATTGTGGCTCAATCATGTCTACAGCTGAGAAGAGAATGCTCCCTTGGGGAGCTGATGGACCAGGAGAGCTGCATGGTTAAGCAGATTCGCTCTTTGGACAGTGACATGCAGACACTGGTGTATGAGAACTATAACAAGTTTATATCTGCTACAGGTAAAAAATAATAATAATAATGGTCAAAAACCGTTATTTTAATGTTCGTTACATTACATTGCTTTGAACAGAGCTTTTACCCTTGTCTGATTCCAGTACACTTATAACAAATAGTTTACGCCTCTAATCCGCTTGTAGACACCATTAGAAAAATGAAGAATGATTTCAAGAAGATGGAAGATGAAATGGATTGCTTATCAACCAACATGGCTGCCATCACAGACTTCAGTGCAAGTATCAGTGGTACTCTTCAAGATCAACATGCACAAATTACCAAACTCTCAGGTAAGAGATGAAATCGAAAGGTAACAGACCAACTGTAACGGTTTCTCATTTTACAGGACTAATATTGCATTGTTACTATCTGCTGTGCGCAAATTTTTTTGACCACTCTTTCCTGCCTTTCGACTCACTTAGGGGTTCACACTCTCCTGCGAAAATTGCAGTTCCTATTTGAGCTGCCTGCCAGGCTGAACAAGTGTCTGGAGCTTCAGGCCTATGCCCAGGCAGTGAACTCGCACCGTTGTGCTCGCTGTGTGTTGCAGCAGTACAGTCATATGCCCTCCTTTCGTGGCATTCAAGACGACTGCCACGCCATTATGGACAAGCTGGCTCAGGAGCTTCGCCAGAAATTCAGGTAGGAGTGTGAAAGGGGCATGCATTTAGAGAAAATGTAGGTAGTAGTGTGTCGTGCAATAAGGAACATTTGGAGGTTTGATAATTATTTTAGGTAAAAGATACCAGTGTTATTAACGCCATTCATAATGCCTTTTTTTTGGCTTCTTATTCATAATTGTAGAGATGGTGGCTCAAGTGCTAAAGACCTGTCTGAATGTGTAGAGCTATTGCTGCAGCTGGATGAACCAGCAGAGGATCTCTGTGATAAGTTCCTCAGTCACGCCCAAACCCGGTTGGAGGCTGACCTCCTTAGCCTGGAAGCTGAAATAAGGGAGCCTCCTCCACCATCGACCACTACAGATCCCCCTAGTTGTTCATCACACCGGTTCTCTTCTGCACCCTCCACTGGATCTCCCACTGACTCTTCTCCCAAAGCCAGTGCCTTACCCTCCCCAAGTTCCAGAACAGACATATTGGAATTCATCGATAGAGGTTGCAATGAATTTGTCAGCAGCCTGTGCTTGGTCATTGCCTCTTACCAAGAATTGTTTATCAATCGGCCTCAAGAGGGTGATTTGGCATCCAAAAACATCCCTCAGATGGCAAATGGCAAGCTACATGCCTTTGTAGATGAACTAGCAGCCCGATACTTCTCCTTAGTGGAGAGGCGGATCCAAGAGGAGAAAAGTGTCGGAGATAACTCGCTTCTGGTCAGGGCTCTGGATCGGTTCCATCGCAGACTTCAGGCTGTGACCAAACTGATGCCTGGCTCTGCTGTTCCAAGCCAAGGTACTGAAATAGTAGTGCGGGCAGCCAGGGAGAGGATCAGGCAGTACCTGTCAGCCCTCCAGAGCTTCTACCTAGACAGTCTGACAGATGTTCGCCAGGCACTGGCTGCCCCAAGGTTGTCCATGGTTGGAGCTTCAGTGGCTGGAGGTGGGGGTAATTTAGGTGGTCCTGTCTTAGGGAAGGACGTTCCCGCCGGCCTGCCAGAATTACTCTCCTCACTGTCGGCCTCTATTCTCAATCAAATCAAGTCGGTGCTGGCATCAGTGCACCTATTTACAGCAAAGGACATTGCTTTCTCTAACAAGCCTTACTTCAAGGTGAGCTATATGAATGTTACTTTGGTCATTACTTAAACAACATGATTAACTTTCATTCTCTAAAATGATTTTAATGTTGAAAAAAAAGTTTTTAAACACAATTTATTTTTGTTTTGAATTCTTAATTTCTCTCCTCCTTAGGGAGAGTTCTGTAGCCAGGGTATTCGCGAAAGTCTGATTGTGAGCTTTATCAAGTTTGTGTGCCAGTCGTCTCGCCAGTTCTGTGAGAGTGCAGGTGACAAAGGGGGCTCTACGCCTCCTGCCCTCCTACTGTTGCTGTCTAGACTCTGCCTGGACTATGAAACCTCCACAATTTCTTACATTCTTACTCTAACAGATGAGCAGTTCCTCGTGCAGGTAAAGACATGATCGTCAGGATTGTTGAAGTAGTCCACCTGCATTGTTCTCTGTCTGTGTCTGGGTTCCAAATTAACATTTTTATTTCACAAATATAACATGTCACAAATCATTGAAAAAAAAACATTGATGTTAATCTACCAGAACAAAAATATTCAAACGCACTTATTATGTTATGTAAGTTATAGATTACTTATTTCTATCTGCTGCTCTCTTTCCTTTTAGCATTATAGTCCTGTTACCGCGGTTACAGCTTTGTGTACAGAGGCTCGAGAAGCAGCACAGAAACTGCTTAATCACTATGTCAAGGTAGATCATCATTGTCAACATTTTATTTCAGTTCAATCACTTACAAATAATCAACATGTTGCAAAAAACTACATGTACTTGCCTCATGTATTTCCAGGTCCAAGGTCTTATCATCTCTCAGATGCTGAGAAAGAGTGTGGAGACAAGAGACTGGGTTAACACCATTGAGCCCCGAAATGTTCGCGCTGTGATGAAGAGAGTGGTTGAAGACACTACTTCTATTGATGTGCAGGTAACATCGATCATTAGGATTTTTTCTTCGTCATTTAAATTGTTTCTATTGACCGCAGTTTCTATTGTATACACAAAATACACTGCAACCCAAATTTTAGGTTGATATATTGTACAGCCGTACATACCATTATCACCTACTGTTTCCCTCTCTAATTTGTAATCTAATGTACCTTTTATGAATAAAATACATTTTCAATACAAATATTACAAGGTGCTCTGCCCTCACAGGTAGGGCTTCTGTATGAAGAGGGAGTGAGAAAGGCCCACAGCAGTGATTCTAGCAAAAGGACCTTCTCTGTCTACAGCAGCTCAAGACAACAAGCCCGTTATGCCCCCAGCTACACTCCCAGGTGATTGTAACGTACAAATCAACTGACCACACAGTACTTAATGGTTGGCCATTCTGTTTACAACGGGCATGATAACTCTTCACTGATAAAGCATTAGAGACTTGGCATCCCCTGATGTTGTTTTTTTATCGCCAGTGCTCCTATGGACACCAACCTTCTGAGCAATATACATAAGCTTTTCTCAGAACGGATTGACATCTTCAGCCCAGTAGAGTTTAACAAAGTGGGTACTGGTTTTGCATCTGCGTTTAATAGATAATTATTGTGATTGTGCATACGAATAAATAGTCATGTAATGTTTCACAGATCTAATTGACTTGAAAAAAGTGTGTTCTTTCTCTTGTTTCTGTTAATTAGATTAATCTTGCCTTCCTCGATTTCCTAGGTATCGGTGTTGACGGGTATCATAAAGATCAGCTTGAAGACGTTCCTTGAATGTGTCCGTCTGCGTTCATTTGGTCGCTATGGCTTGCAGCAGATTCAGGTGGACTGCCACTACTTGCAGATGTACTTGTGGCGCTTTGTCTCAGATGAGAACCTGGTCCACTTTCTCCTGGACGAAATAGTTGGAAGCACAGCCCATCGCTGCCTGGACCCCGCCCCCATGGAGCAGAGCGTCATTGAAGTAATTTGTGAAAGAGGTTGATGGGTGGTGGAGGTTAGGATCAGTTAATAAGGTATTCTGTTGTGGTTGAGGAATATACAACTTAATGTTCTTAATAAAACAGTAGCCTACTGTATGTGTGTTAAGTATGGTGTCAGACATTTGAATGATTTAAAGATATCGCGTGGGATTCTGTGTGTTTATTTGGTGTGGCGAAATTGTGAGAGTGGTGGCATTGATCATTTCAATGTTGTGTTAAGTATAGAAAAGTAGGGAGACATAATATACAATTATACTGTGTAAACCAATCTGTTTTCATGATTATTATGCTTACCCTTGCACAACTACATTGGTTAATATAATAAATAAATTATTCTCTATGCCTAAATACAAGTACATATGATACTGTTTTGCCTCAAGTTTTGGTCAAACTGTTAAATTAAGTACAGCTTGAAATTCTGTTGATAGCTTCAATTGAGTAATATTAGTATGCAACTATATACATGCAAAAATAAAGATGGAACGTAACATTATGATACAATACATCCCGGCCTATCGTCAATGTTGTCACCACTCTACGCATATTTGATTGGCAGAATCTTCCCCTCTCCACACTCTTCAGACGACCTATAGAGAATTGCATTGGCTGACTCGATGCTCATGTGGAGCGGGGGCCGGGAAGGGGCGGGTTTACGCACAAATTTCACAAGCTAATACTTTGGTCGTCAATGATAACAAGGGACACAGGTGAGGCATACAGCAGTTTGACATTTTATTTTACAATTATTTACAGTTTATTTCTGGCTTTAAACGTATCCATATAGCCTATCGTGTGGAGCAGCACGATCATGCATATATATCGTTAATAATCTCAGTAAAGATGCTCGCGTATACATGGTGGTTTTTAAGACAAGTGTTTTTATAGAAGTTTAATTTGCAGAACCATATGAAATTTGGAAGTGAAATATTGTCATTCATATCTTGCTCGCTATCTGAATAAATGGAGTAATAATGTCAACTCTTGTCTATTTGGAATGGACGCCCCCTTTTTTCTCAGACAACAAATGATGAAGAAACATATAACCCAACGCACAATAGAGAAGGAATTTGGAGGAACTCTGGGTGAGTCAGTAAGTTATTTCTGGGGTATGGTACTATATATTTAAACGGATTTCTAAAAAGCTTACATTAACTTATTACTATTCATGTGCAGGGGCAACATGCATTCCTGTGTTTCTTCCTCTAATTGTGCTTTACCTGCTGAGCGTGTGTCGCTCCCCTGCGGCCAACGTTCTCCAATGGCCCCCTGTCCTGCCTCACACTGCACAGCTATGGGACCCCCTTTCCCCTTTTATTTTATTGTGCTGGATGGCCCTGCAGACCTTCCTGTACCTGCTGCCATTGGGAAAGGTAAAATAAGTTGGGTGCTAAGTAGTGGCCAATCAGCTTCACTACTTTTCCCATTATTGTGGCATGCACTATTGTTCTGACATTTTAGAGAGGATTGTTTTCTTTATGAATGTATCCCTCCGTCAGGTGTCTGAAGGCTTGGTGCTGAGAGATGGTTCCAGACTCAAGTACCCTATAAACGGTATTGTTGGATTTGGGCTGCTGTTTTTTCTTTTTCTTTTTGCATCCTTTTCAGATATAATTCTGTTTAGGCAGCTAAAATGGTACACATTTTACACTTACATACTAAAGGTGTCCTTGAACTGTCTTGCCTTAAATAACTGTACATATACTAACAGTCCGAGGTTCACCATCTGACTATTGCCTGTTCCTAACTTGCCCTTTGGACTTCCTTCATGTTCCTTTGCAGGCTTCCATGCTCTGTGTATCGTTGTCATGCTGCTGGTGTTGTTGCTGTGCCTTGGGATGCCTCTAGGATATTTATTTGAGCTGATGTTGCCCATGGCAGTGTGTGCCATTGGAACGTCATTCCTCCTCTCTCTCTACCTCTACATCCGCTCATTCTGGGCCCCTCACCATGCCCTCTCGTTGGGCGGTAACACAGGTAAGCAGATGAGGGGAGGTCAACGTCAACATTATTGGCATAACAGTCTGAAACTTGGGCAATTTTACAGATTGAATTTTGTAATTGTGAGTTTAACATTATACCACCATAATCGCAATACAACCACTTAGACAAAACTGATACAGAGACTAACACATGAAGGATATTTAATACATAAAAATGACAAATTCAATAGACCAAAGAAATGTAATAGAAATGTATTCATTGTTTGGTTAATTGTGTCACAATTTATGTCCATGTGCCTAGGAAACCCCCTGTATGATTCCTTTATGGGAAGAGAGCTGAACCCTCGAATTGGAAATTTTGATCTGAAATATTTTTGTGAGCTCAGACCGGGTCTGATCGGCTGGGTAAGATTGAAAGAAGATGGCCAGAAAAGCAACAAATATCTTTATTAAAAATACCTCAAAAATTTCAATAAGGCCATATGCTATTATTTTGGTAATAAGCACAATAATGCACAAGTATGATGGTGTCCCTTAGAAAGATTTTGGATTTGCAAAAGATTATACAAACAATTGAAATGTAATCGTGCTCAATGGAAGGCAACATTCTTTTACGCTTTTTCTAAAAGGTGGTAATAAATCTTGGGATGCTGATGAAAGAAGTGGAATTACGGGACCACCCCTCCCTTGCCATGATATTGGTAAACTGCTTCCAGCTTCTGTATGTTGCGGATGCTCTGTGGAATGAGGTGAGAACCTGAATATGCAAGTTGCTGAATTTGTAGTAATTATCAGTACACTTAAAGATATAAAAAAAAGATTATGTGATTGTCTTTCAGTATGGTCTTGAATAACACTATAACTTATTTGTATTAATTACAACAGGAGGCAGTTCTCACCACTATGGATATAGTGCATGATGGCTTTGGATTCATGTTGGCCTTTGGGGACTTGGCCTGGGTTCCCTTCACATACAGCCTACAGGCCCTCTTCCTGGTGGTACATCCACAGTCCCTGAGTGCACTTGGAGCCACAGCTATTATTGTACTGAATGGTAAGCTAAGGAAATGGGTTTCATATTAGGTCACGACCTAGCATTAATTTGCATTGTGTTCCAGAGGTGATGTAGAAATCCACCCATAAGTTGGGCCTAAAACCCTTTGATGGACAAAAGCATTGCTAACTGTGTTGTCCTCAGGTATAGGGTATTTTATCTTCAGGAAATCCAACTCACAAAAAAACCAATTTCGACGGGACCCTACACACCCCAGTGTTGCAAGTTAGTACTTATTACAACTTTATTTTTATTCAAGTATGTATTCGGATAAATGTTTACACCACAAAACAGAACCTTAGATCGGTTGGTGAAATCTTAATAATGACCATTTACTCTCCACAATTTCCTCGTAGAATTAGAAACTATTGCTACAGCAACCGGAAAGCGCCTCTTAGTGTCCGGATGGTGGGGACTGGTCCGTCATCCCAATTACCTCGGGGACCTTCTCATGGGTCTCGCATGGTCCTTGCCTTGTGGTAAGCAGTAATTATAACATATATGTATTTTGAATAGAAAAAGATTGTAAACACTCACGACAGTTTTTTTTTTGTAAGGTTAAGGGACATCAATTCAAGATTTACTACGTCCTATGTTAGTTTCCTTACATTTTGAACACTAAAATATTACAAATCCACACAAATCTTAAATGAAATATCAGTTTTTAGTTGTTTCATGTATGTACTGTGTGTATCAGACAATGTAGTCAGTATTCTTATAATCAGCTTGCTAATTTCCTCTTTACAATTCTTTCCTTAGGATTCTCCCATATTGTGCCTTATTTCTACATTGTGTATTTCACTGTGTTGCTGATTCATCGAGAGGCTCGTGACGAAAAGCATTGCAGAGCGAAGTATGGACTGGCCTGGGACACCTACTGCCAGCGGGTGCCGTACAGGATCTTCCCTTATCTGTATTAAGATGGACAAATTAAACTGAACTGAACCGGACCAGCAGTCAAGACAAAGCTACTTATGAGTCCACATTTTACAGCAAAACGCAGCTCACAAAACCTCACAAATAGCCTATCACATGGTATTTTGTACTATTTGGTTTGACTGTAAACTATGTAAAGCACTTTGGATTTGAGAATAGGCCTGGAAAAAGCTGACACTATCAAATTAGGGGAGTGTATGGTCAATAACCACCGTCATCACATTTACCTTCTGTTAACACCAATATGAAGTTGAGGACTTTGTTATTAAGAAATTGCACAATTTATTTGTATTACCTGAGTTCAATTTCAATCCATAACTGTAATCTGAATTAATATGTACATATTCCCAAGAGAATGAATCTTACTTGTTTTCATGAATTGCATTCATGTCTTTATTGCTTAAATTGTTGACCTAATTTGTTTCAGAAATTACAGTTAAAGTACTTAACACATTTCTTTAATCAATATGCCCTTCCCTTTTTTCCCATTTTTCTTCCGGATTTCTTCAGTAATTTTTTTGTCTTTCTCCAGGGTATTCCTTTCTGCCTCCATTCTACTGTGCTCTTTCCACAATTCAATGGCCATCCTTTGCACTTTATGGTTATTGTCAGACACCCATGCTTGGAAAAACTCACATTTCTTTCCTGCCAGAAAGTACTTGCGTCTTGTTTCCTTGTCATGTTCATCTCTGGGTATGGCAGCCCTGGCTTGAGTCAGAAGTGAACGAAGCTGACTCAGAGCCGCTAGGCAGTATCCTACTACATCTTGCTTACTTCTTCCAGTCATGATATGAGCCACGGCTTCCACAGCCCTAGCTGGAGCATTTGGGTCTTCTCGATCAAGAAAACCGCTGATTAAAATGGCAGCCTCTCCACACTTCAAGGCCTCTAAAAGTGAATGAAACCCCTTACCAGAGTTAAGAGCCTCCGACACAGCCATGACCAGCTGGCAGAACTCATGATTTAGATCTGCTTCAATGTCACCATTGAAAAGACACAGAGAAAATGTGTAGCCATAAAGAGTATTGACTAACCCATAGCAGACAAGGGGAGATGGATTGGAGGAAAGGGAGCTCAAAGTTGGGATTTTAGGGTTCACCTTGGGCACACTTGAATACATTATTTGATCGTCTTTACTTAGTTCTTTTCTGCCCTTTGACTTACATTCTCTTTGCTTCTTTACAGATTTAGTTGTACTCTCGGATGTTTCTAATGAGTCCACCGCTTTATTATTGTCTTGTTGAGTGATCCTCTGGCTTACTTTGGTTGCTGTGTATCTTGGCTGTCCCACAACACTTCCTCCCTCCTCCTCTGAATGCCCATCAGATGTATTCGTTTCTCCCTCCAGCACCTCCACTAGTACTTTAGCGTGGTCCTCATGCACCTCCCACCAGGGCTTCCACTGTGGAACAAGCGCACCAACATTCCCATCTTTGATTAATCGTTTAAAGTTTTCTTTCTCCTGCTTACTCAAAAGTTCCCACAGTGTTTCTTCTGATAGAGTATTTATGTCTAGTCCAGCCAGTTTATCGGATAGGTCCAACTCATTACTCCCTTCAACTTCCATCTCTCCATTAGCATCCACCAACTGCTCCCAGGGTTCATCTTCTCCTCCAATCTCTTTGAGTTTGATCAAAATGTCTTCAATTTCTTCTTCACTTCCATTTCCAGATGATTGCATTTCCGCCAATCTAGAGAGATGCTCCAAAATCTGCAATCTATCTGTTCCAACCGCCATGCCATTACCAATGTTAGCAACACAGCCATTCTCAATCTCACCAAGGACACTTTCCATCCCCTTATCTGAGCCATCTGCCTCATGTCTCACCTGAAGCAGAATATCTTGCATCTTCTGCCTAACTTCACTATCAGTTTTCCCAATGCTTTTAAGTTCTTGTAAAACTGATTCTTTGTAGAACTCCTCTGAACATATGGAATGGTCTGGACTTCTATAGCAGGATAAACCACAATACGGTATATTACATCTAGGACATGTATAGCAAGAGAGTTTGGACAAGCACAAACCACAAAGTCTCTTAGACGGTGCATTTGAATCATCGTCATTTGTAATGAGATCAGTGGATCCTCTGGGCGGAAGTTCAATACAATCCCTATTCAAAGTTTCAGGCTCCTCTAAAGCTTCGCGAGGTCTAATATCTGTTATAAGTTTTCTAACACCGGAAGGAATATGGTGCCTGAGTATTGGATTCATTTTTCATCTGGATGTTGCGTGTAGAATGTTCCGTCTGAAGAAAAAGATTGAAGACAAAATGAAATGATCTCTACGTTATTCATTAATAAGATATTTGAATACAATGTCCCTAACTGAAAGACTTAATTATTGTCCTTAATGTGAATTTCACCTTTAAACAAAATAAGTAATATTGTAATAATTCGTAAATATCACGGGTGGATATAACGTACTGAAGTACAAATACGTCGACGTAATATTCACGACTTCAGCCTGTCGCGCTTTGATTACGTTAAACTGTGGAAACGTGACGTTTCGCCATCGTTGTCTTTCAAATTAAAAGGCATTTTCTTATTTTTCTGAATTACTACTCAATGTGTCCAGTTTGCATTTACCTATTTATTAGATGTCATTAAAAACTTTTTAATAGCTCAAGACAAAACTTAAGTTTTGAGGAACAACGTATAGACATCAGGCTTACTAAGCAAACATGTTTTATTACAATAAAACACAGATAATCCATCCCAAATAAGAACAATTAACTCCTAGTTTCTTCTTATATTTCAAACAGACATTGTTTTTGGGAAAACAGTTAGGTTAACATTCAAAACATCTCATAACCATTCCAATGTATACTGATTATTATAAAGCTCATAATAGCACTTTCAATAACCCAGTTTATTCTTAATATGCTACCTAGAACCCTTTCTTCAATAACCACTCTTTCAGCTCTTGATCAAAGTGGCCTTTGATTCGGAGAGTCATGGTCACTTCATTGACCTGTGTAGGAAGGTCTTTTCCTGTAACCTGTTTCAAGAATTCCTTGACATCCCTTTCCAAAGCCTGAAAAGACATAAAAATGTAAAATGTAAAATGTATTAAATGTAAAAATAACAAATTACATAAAAATGTGCAAATGAGCGGAATAAATCATTTCCACAATAACTTCACCTGCCCAAAATACAACATGCTAAAGTGGTTAAAACATTCTTGGTCCTATTTTATCCAAACTAAAATATGTATTAATGAATTCTAAAAGACAAGCACAATCATCCATTCCCCATACTGCTAAAAATGTGAGAAAAAGACATGCATCCAACGCCTGGCTAAAAAGGATGCTTTTGTAAAAGGTAGCTCACCCAGATGTCTCCTTCTACCTTACGTAGAAGAGTTGTCTTTCTGCATCCATTGGTGATGTCGGTGTAAACGGGGACATTGTGCATGCGAGAGCGACGGATCATATAGGGAAGTGGAGGTGGCACTTCTACAAGTAAGAAGGGTAATAAAAAAAAAAAATGCTAAATATAAAAAAAGCTAAATATTACTTTGCTTATTATGTACCCATTACAGCCTTTAAGAAAGCATGTTTCAGTACTCCGACTTAAATACATTTCTGCTCTATTTTAGTAGGTAGGCACAGTTTGTTTTATCACATTATCATGACATTAACGCTGCATTTCTGTATTTAGAAGCGATGTATAATTTTCATAAATGTTTGGATCTTATTAGCCTGGGTTTGATGACTTTCGTCTAAAAAAGCATTGACATACTACCTAAATTAGAGGTAGTATCTACATGATACAAAGTATCACATTCTAATTGAAACTACTATCCAAAGTTCCAACAAAATTCCATACAAAATACACCGTTCCGATAACACAATGTCAAATAGATTTGAACGACAACTATCGTAAACAGATCATGAGAAATCGAATTTAAAAAAGGGTATGTTGACACCTGGTGCGGGAATCCAACCAGATGGTGCAGGTCCTTCGTGTTTAGGAGGAGTAGGCACTCTACTTGGTGGAATCAGTCGCTCCACGTACTTATATTCTTCTGTAGATTCTGATATGACAGGCTTATTTTCTACAACAGCGCTACACGCAGACTGTAGAACAGAAAGGACAGATAATGCAGTTCTATTTAAACCTCAAATTGCTTAGCCTTTTAAAATAATTTAAAGTAACGTTACCAATTTAGTAAGCTGCCTTGGCTTCCATATAAAATGCATTAGCATGCTGAGTTGCAACGGGGCTTTTTTGTGTACCATACTAATTGTCCTGTGTGTACATGTTTATTGACCACGATTTTATATTTGTAAACTCACCCTTAAGCCACAAAATGATTTTTGTGGCATTGATGTTTGAGCGTGAAGTTTGGAATAAATCCGAAGCCCTCTGCATAACATTGCGATGTGCTGTGAGGAGAGCGACATGTTTTCTCCAATAATGGGAGGAGCGAGTGGGTAAATCAAGATGTTACAACTTTATTGACATAGCTGTATCAGTCATTTTACAAAACTAGTTCCATCCATCCATCCATTATCAGAACCGCTCAGTTACTATAATTAATCCCATTTAAGGGGGGATAGAAACTGCAAATCCAACAACTAAAGTAATTTATTTCACCATATAGGCTTACTGTTAAACATAGTTTTTTTTTTTAAGTCGTAGTACAGTCAATGTATTGAAGGGCACTGAAAATCATGTTTTCTTCTGCGCTTTTCCAACTGGGTCTGCGAGCACAACGACACCCCAGGAAGCCAAACCTGCATGAGAGATACTTAGACACTGGTATGCATTTGGTAATTCAAATTATTGAGTAAGATTACACGCAGGTTAAGGAATTACTCACTTGCAGCAAAAGCAATCTGAGCAACAGTTCCCACCGTGGTAGTTCCGCCACGCCTCATTACATTACGGGCTGCGAGGAACACATATCCCGCAGCCACCAGAAGACCACCACCTGACAGAATGCGACAACTCCAACAGCCACCAAACAATTGTCGAGGATGTGAAGACTCTTGTGATGCGGATACTTCTTTTAAAGCTGACACTGAGTCCGGTGGCGTTGACATTGTGCTCATTGCTGTTGAAAACACTTAAAATTGTAGCTGGCGAATAAACACAATTGTATTTTACAATAAATTAAATATTGCTAAACATTTTTGATTCGCATCACACCGTGGCTGTCTTTACTCTCATGATCTTCAGCAGATCGAAGTCATGCGGGAGTTTAACTGAATTGCACAGACGTCCCGGATGTAAATACTCAAACGTCCGGTTCAGTATTTGCCGTAAACCCTAGAGCCATATAGACTGCACTACATAAACAAAGGTACGGATAGATTGAAGACATTTCGCATACTTGAAAACATTATTGCAAGAAAACAATCACATAATCATACAAAACGTAAATTAAATCATACCCAAAGTCATTGATTATGTTATTTTTTTGTTTACTTTCCCATTAAATCGAGAACATATTTACAGTGTTGTGAAAATTATAATGCAAACTATAAGGACACTCAAACTTCTCACTTCCAATAATACAGCAGGCTCATCTTATTTCAATGTTTGCATTAGTCTCAATGTCACAACAATTATAAGAAGGGACACACAATTTGTGTTAACAAGTGCAGCTGATCTACAAATATTTATTTAATACTAAATCACAGACATATATTGGGATCTTAATATAAATAGTGTGGTCTATTTTGCACGTCCTCCAACTCCCCTTGCAATGTTGTCCGTGGTTTCTGCAGCTTCTCTGAGCACCTGCATCATTAAGGCATTTTTTTTTCTTGTTTCTTCCATTCTCATTGGATTAGCTTCAGGTAAATTCTGGCCAAAGTAAATTCAAAAGAAAGTACTCGTTAAGGATGTTTACCAGTGGAGTCCATATATTCACGTGTTTGTTTGTAGTCTTGTCAAACTGAATAATGAAGGGTCAATCTAACTGTTAACATAAACTATCATGCAACAAAAAAACTAAAATAGTTTTA
>JAVQJS010025789.1:2500-19461 GCA_036024795.1 Galaxias rostratus | reverse complement strand
GGAGCCTGACGTGTGCGGCGGGAACTCCAGGCATAGATGCCGTTTGTCCCTTCATCCCTGCCATGGCAACCCATTCACCAAACCTCCGAGTGACTCACTCCTCGCGGGGAGCAGCACTTTTTCCAACGATTTCTCTCTCTATCTCTCTCTGTTAGTCTCTCTCTCTCTCTCTCTCTCTCTCTCTCTCTCTCTCTCTCTCTCTCTCTCTCTCTCTCTCTCTCTCTCTCTCCCTGCCAGTTACCTTGGTCACACATCCTCTCCCTGTTCTTCATCCCTCACGCCTCTGTCTCCGTCGCGCTCTGCTGCCCCGCGGATTTGTGGAGACCCCGGCGTGAAATAACACGAGTGGCGAGGTGAGGCAGAGGGGCGGGGGGCCATAACAACAATGGCTTCCTCTGTCCACCGTCGCTCTGCCGCGGGGTTGGGGCGCATTCCCGGCACGCCCGCGACAATGCAGTGCAGGTACCTTTTGGCAGGCGTTTGCAGGGGGTTTTGGCGGATGTAAAAAAAAAAAAAAAGAAGAAAAAGCTGAGGAAGAATCCCCCCTGCTACTTTTCACCAGCTTGAAATGGCTTTCTGGAGGAGATGAGGAAGGGCTCTGAGCTGGTCCCGCGTGTCGGACTGTTGGTGTGTGTTTGCCCTGGTGCAAATGTGTGTGTTTCACGGCGGATTTGGGGCGGAGCGGGGGGGTTTCTGATGGGCTCGGCTCCGTGGGGAAGAACCCGCTGACCACTGTGATTTGTAAAGCCGGACCTCTCATAACCTCGGTTTTCTCAAAGTGCACGATTTAGGAAGGACGGGCTAAGACCCAAACATAATATCACCTCAGTCAATGCCTTTCTTTGACCTGTCACCAAAATAAACACAATAGTAACATAGTTATTGTTGCGAGTATAAACCAGGGACTAAATGTACGATGTGTTGAATTATTTCACACATTCAAATCATCTTGTCATTATTCAGAAAAACAAAACTGAGTAGAGAGAAAAGGTGCGGTCGTGACAGGCATAACACATTATGGAAAATACCAATTTGAACATACAATCGATTGAAATTGTTCTTTTATCACTTCCTCACGTTTTAGCATAGATTTCTGATAACAAAGACGGTCCACAAAATGTGCCAAGCCAACCCATGGCAAAGGAACATCCCAGTATCCAGATTAGTTTGTAATAGAGCGAAATTAATGAGTGCTTTGTGGGTAAAAGCACATGAAAGAGTCCCTTTAGGAGTGTAATTAGGGGCATTTTGTGGAGAAACACTAATGGATAGGAAGATAAAGAGAGGACAGATGGCGTGTGTTTGTGTGTGTGTGTGTGTGTTTGTGTAATAGCGACACACAACAACCATTGACAGTCAAAGGAGAGAATACGCCACATTCATGAAAGCCGCACACCTCGAAACACATTCTGCCGCCAACCATTTTTCCCCGTGCACGTTCAGAAAACCGACTGTTTATCCAATCAGGTGCACTTTCTACTTGAACCCCTCAACCCCACCAAGTCTAATGCACGGGTCACCTAGATAGCATGCTCAGCCCCACCCCCCCCCTCCTGGCCGACCACTCTCTTCACCTTTCTCCATCCCTATATTCTGAATCCACACCATCCATGTGTGTGTGTGTTTCGTAGGTTCCAGTCTTTGAGAGGCGCTGAGGGCAGCCGTACCACGGTGATTGTGATAGAGCGCTGCCGTGCTATTCTTCCCTCCTCTCAATCCATTAGCGTAGCATCTGTCAGGTATCAACAAGATGGCCCGGAGGAAACTTTGGGTGTGTTGTTGCTCCCTAAGCTCCATCGTGGCATCCTGCAGGCGATGCTAAATGACTGGGCGTGGGAGGTGACTAAGTGTGCTGTACTCCTTGCCACAGCAACACTTGGCTGGTGGAGCTCCATGAGCTGCGATCTCTCCTTCTCTCCAGCGTTCCCGTTCCCTCTCTCTCTCTCTCTCTCTCTCCATATGGTAAAGTTGTTGTTTAGCAGGAAGTGTGGTGGGAACGGGAAGTGTGCATCCAGTCTCCCAAAACAGATTTTGTTTCTTACCCGGGCGCAATCTGTGAAGGATGAGGCAACTGGTGCTCATCAGTGTGTGTGTGTATGTGTGTGTGTGCGTGTGTGTGTGAGCGCGTATGCGCAGAGTGCGCTCCAAAAAAAAAAAAAAGATTGATAGTAATGTGAACGTTTGACTGCATGATGGACGATGGCAGGAACAAGGAGATGAGACCTTGACCAGCTCCCCACATTTATCCGAGACCTGGGCGTTGAGCCATGACGTCAGGGGGGGGGGGGGGGGGGGGGTGGGTGGGGGGGGGGGGTTGCAAACTTTGCTTAATATTTACCAAAAAAAGAACACGTCTCACTGGCCCAAATCACAGGCGAGAAGGGAATGGACATGTCCTGACAATGGAAACCGCACAATTAGTTTTTTTGGTTAAGTGGTACACACATTGTCCTACCTGCGTGTGTGTGTGTGTGTGTGTGTGTCTGTGTGTGTTTGTGTAGGAAGAATATTTTATGCATTTTATCTTTGACAGTGACATATTTGAGTAAACGAAGATAATGATATTAATAATTATTATTAATTGATAAATAATAATAAAAAAAAATAAAAAAATAAGCACACGATAAATGATTTCAAAGACAAGTAATAACAAAAGCTGGGTATGTATGTTTGTGTGAGAGAGAGAGAGATCAAAGGGTGGGTTTGCATGGAAAGATTTTTTTGAATATATCAAGCACACAAGCACAACAAAATATCTAACTCTTTAGGGTTAAATCAACCAGTCTGGCAAGGCCTGGTTGTCAAGAGACCATCTACATTTCAACCTCATCGAAACAATAAAATGTTGAGGTAAATATTACTGACATATTATGTTTTCCTATTCAAGTGCCACAGAATATAGTACTTCTCATATTACTGCCCTGTTACAGGTAAAGCTGTATGACCAAGGCAGAGACGTTAGTATCACAATGTCATGCAATACCAATGCGGTTAGCAGACTAGAGATAGGGGCTATCATGTCATTGAACACAACATGTGAAAACTTGCTTTGACATCCTAATCCAGTCCCATTATAGGTTATTGACTCCTATAAATTAGTGTCAGTATGTTATGCCATCACAGAATACAAATGCGAGTGGCGTTGGCTGGTGGCGGAGGGGGGGTGGCTAACGCCGCCCTCCGCCTGGTGACCCCCCACGACCCCTGACACTGCCACTCATCACCCACCCTGACCGGGTTCAGGTGAGCCGGGCGGGAGGAAGCCGAGCGCGTCTGGGAAAGTGAGCTTCCTCCCGCCTGCCTCCCCCTGGTGAGCAGGAGGGGAGTTCATGTCAGCGCCATTTTGTGACTTTGGCAAGCATGTGCTTCCATTAGAGAAGCCATTCATTTAAAACCGCGTGCCGACTTGCCACACGTCTTCCGGTGTGGGCTGTACGAGAACCGACTGTTCGTTTTATGCTTGGGCGGGCTCGAGCAATGGGAGGGGGGGGCAGGGGCTTCAGCACCACATAGACTCACTCAACGTGCTTTTTAATGGAGATAGTATTTTTTTGATTTAGGGGTTGTTTGGGCCTTTAATGTGAGAGAACGTCAGCAAAACAGGCCTGACCTTTGAACTACACAATTCCCTATCACACGTACTTGTATTCCTGGAGGTGGGTGAGGTCAAATGGCATGTGCGGGCTCGCCATACACGTGTAATGTCCTCTGAGAGAAAAAAAAAAAACACTCACTAACTGACAGTTCAACAAATGCATTTCTGATTGTCAGTGTTTGGCGTTTTAATCATTGGCTGAGACAGCTAGTTTGTAAACATGCTCAGAATCTGTCCAGTGACCTTTCGGAAATTCAAACGAAGAACCATCCCACTCCATTATCCGTGCATTTAGATCAAGTTAGGGTCACTAAGTGCACGAATCCTGATTGTCACTGACCGTCAAAAATGGAATCTTTCCACGTCATCGGAGAAAAAGGCGAGGGATAAACGAGGTCCAATTTGTTGCCACTTGTCTATTTCGGGCGGCGCAAACGAAGCGTGGAAACAAAAATAATCACCAAACGCCAAAGCACAAAGGCTGCCTTTGGGTTTGGGAGAGGCCACACACGTTGGATGGAGACGGGCTCCGACGTCTTCGAACGTTTAACCTTATTGCGCCATGATTGAACACGTTCACTGGCACACCTTCACTTGCATCTCACCGGGCTGAGAGATTGTATAGCCCCACTTGGATGGCAGAGCAGACAGCAGACAATGGAGTAATCACGGGTAAGTGGTGGTTTATCATTACCTGGCAATCAAAGAGCCGGGCGGCCAGGCCCCTCAATTACTTGCTTTTGTTCTATCTCTCGCTCCTGCTTCTCGGCTCTCCGAGGGAAAAAGAGGTGCTGAGAGTTTCTTTTTTTTCTTTTTTTTCTTCCTCTTCCCCAGGCGTCCTCAGACAATGCCACAGTCCATGTGGCAGAGAGCCACTGGCTCGCGCATCAAATTCAATCAAGCTATAATCATATTGTCCAGCACTGAAATCCCCTGTCTCAGATCGCCATGGGGCTAGCCGTGACAAATCAAAGAGGCTGAGGGCCAAGTACAATATATTACAGGGATTACTCTCTCACTCCGTGTCACGGGTTTGTGGAGGGTCCGCCAAACTAAACTCAGCGACTCGCAGCGGAGGGAACTTTAAAAAGTCTTCTGCAGCCATTGAACTACCGACTAAAGAGGCAACTTTGCCCCGGCAACGGGAACAAAAAAAAAAAAAAAAACACAACCGGAGAAAAGTTCGGATGGGCTGTGTTCCACACTTCAGACGCCTTGTTCCTTTCCCCTCCGTTCTGTTGTTCCCTTTGAGGCTTGTTCCCTTGGCTCCAACATGTGCTACCCTGCGCCCCCTAAGCGCAATCTGGCCCTCGTCCTTATCTGCCGGAGGCACATTTTTCCCGGAGGAAATCTCCCTCCTGCCACCTTGGGCTCTGCAATGAAGTGACGATCGACTCCAACGCGGCCGCTCTTTGTCTCCTCGCCTCTGCGCCTCTCTCGCCGGGCTAATCGGCGGCGGCTGGGTGCCGCTCCGCTCCACCAATCGGTGGCGGCTGCCACCTGGCCCTTCCTCCGGCGGCGTCACTGGCACCGTCCCCCTTTGTGTTGCCTCCCCTCACAAACCCCTGACACCCAGCTCGGGGCCAAAACTTTGTCGAACTTTTAGTCGTGGTGGGAGAGGCGAGGGACCGGGAGGTTATTGGATGAAGGGTTCACGGCAAGAACAAAGTGCACGGGGGGTTGGGAAAGAGCGAGCGTTGGGCAGAATAAGCACATTCGATTTTATTTGAGGTGATATAACACATACTTTGTGGGCCTAACATAAGTGGTATTGAGAGGGATTGTTACATTGGCCCCAGCACTCGCAAGTTATTCAGAGCAAGAGCCACGGTTTCAGGTTTGCTTGCTAAGTTTGGTGAAGTTGTAGAAACTTTCCCTCACTCGCTTGCTCTACGACACAAACTATCTCTCTCTGTCGCACACACAAAAACACACACACACACACACACACACACAAACAAACATTTACTCACTCTGCAAACAGAAGTGTTCTCTAGATGTAAACTAAGTTAGTGTGAACCATGAGTTATGGTTGCTCTGGCTGGTAAGACAGCTCGCGCTGATTGGGATCTGAATTCAATTTAGAATACACAACCTGGGTCCCCTCCTCTCATTCATGGTGGGCACTGCTGAATATGTAAAACCTTATTGGAGTAGCGCTTGAGTGATTTCTCTTAATTATTGGAATAATCTGATTGAAAAGAAAGGAGAGACTACTCTTATTGGATTAGTGCTATCCTTTTCTGACCAGAAAGAAAGGCCCTTCGCTGCACAGTGCCCCCTCCTTTCTCCCACTCTCTTTTTTCCATTTCATTGTTATCTCTCTCTCTCTCTCTCTCTCTCTCTCTCTCTCTCTCTCTCTCTGTCTCTCTCTCTCTCTCTCTGTCTCTCTCTCTCTCTCTCTCTGGTTTTGTCCCTCCCCCTCTTCCCCCTTTTTATCTCCCACCTACCCACACAAACATGTCTCGCCGTTCAGACCATCATGGCGTCATCACAACATCTAGTCTGCTTGTGTGACAAGTCACGGCCCAGGTATGAAGGATCGGGTCCGGGAACGCCGGGGGTATTAACCGAGATCGATATCTGGCAAGCCAAGGAGGCCCGAACCATAATCTCCATCAGCCATGTAGGGAAGTACATTACTGCCACTACCACGCCTATTAACAAAACCACAGCTCATGCATTATTGAATGGCTGTTGGTTTTATTAGGCACATTCAAAGAGGAAAGGAACAAAGGACAAACATAAATAATGCAACCACTCCAGCTCCTTTCTGGCTACCCCGTGAAAACACTGCACGTTTCTCTTTCTTTTCTTGGCCTTAATTGGATTTGTGTTGTCTGAGAAGGATTTGTTAGGCCATTGTAAAGAGGTGTAGTCCGTCCGGGGAAGTTTTGATGGAGTGCAGCTCTTTGCGCTGAGGCATCGCAGGAGTGACTTTCGGAAGTCGTTCTGTTGAGGGGCACGTGACGTTAATGCCGAGCGATGTTCTGGGACGTTCACCTGCCAACGGGTTTTTCTCCTAGTGTGGACACCATTGTCTCTGTAACGCTGTAAGTGTTGCGGAAGGACTGTCTCACCCTGCTCTCTGAACCCAAAGAGGCAATTAATGGGGTGCACGAGGTCCTCATGCTGAAATGCATACGTTGCTTTTGTATTGTAGCTTGTACAATCACACACCTTTTGAAACAAGGATGACCATAAACTCAGGCGGACTCAGGGGTAATTCAATCCGTTTTTTTTTTACACACTTTACCATGTGGTGTGTGGCCCTTGAAATGCCAATAATCAAATCAGAACCTCAACAACAGGCATGGTTATGATATTTCATTTCCATCAGCGGTCATTAGCAGCGTCATTTTGTCTATTAACGAAAAATGTGAGACTAAGGATGCTGGCCTCGTCCCCGATCAATGACTAGCAAACAATCTTTCATCTTCGGGAGCCCTAACCCATTTTCTCATTATTTGGGCCTTTTCTGCCCGATTATTCTTTTGTGAGCTTCTGGCCACTGAACACGTCAGGTAAGGGCAACGAGTGTTCAGGAGAGAGAGAGCACCCTCCCCACCCAGCTCTCCCCTGGCTCTCTCCTGGCCGGGTCACGGATGTCGCACATTAGCGGCTATAAATAGCCGCGGCTCCTCCGCGGCCTTTTGACAGACGGAGGATCCCGGACCCCGACCCGCCGGTGCGCCCACCTCTAGCCGCCGTTGAGCTCATCCCATAATGCATCATTAGCCTAGCAGCCACTCTGACCCGCGGCATCATTTACCGAGGAGCACCGGGGCGAGGCCACGAGGGGCCGCCTGTAGCCGGGCGTCTGTCTGAGTGCGAAACCCCGTCACCCGCTCGCTCCCTCGTCCACCCATGCCTGGCCACTGACCAGAACACAAAACAAAAAAACACACACACACAAAAAAATGGATTCTCCTCATTATTGGCCTTGGACAAAAGAATAGGCCACATTTTTCCTGTAAAGTTTATTTCTGCCCTCTGCTCTCATATCCCCCAATTATTGTGGTCGTGGTTAAAGCTTGGTGCACTGCTGTCCAGCGGTTGAGTTGATTACACCCATTATTTCATGGGTGGCCATTGATTGCTTGCTTCTTGCAGGTGCTTGGAAAGGGGGTAGATTTGGACTCCTGAACTTTTGTTGAGGTCTTTAATGAAAGAAAAAAGAAGGTGACTTGGTGAAGCACTCTTCTTGTGTGGGCAAAGCAGCGATCCGCTTTTGAAACGTGCTTTCGTCGTCACGAAAACAAATTTAGCCCTGCCTCTGAAGGAAACAGACACGCTTTTGCTCCAGTCTACTCTCTCAGAGACTCTATACGTTGACCGTGGCTGTCAACCAAAGACTCCTGTGAGTTGGCTGCGTATTTATTCATTGCGCATCACGCTCTAATAGTAGCGAAAGCATTTTAAGATGACCTAAGGTCACAGACATATGAAGTGGGCTGTGGTTCGTGGATAATTACACCTCACTGGTGTCTTTTGTGGAACGTAACCACGACAGAGACGGGGATATTCTCTTAGGGTAGTTCAGTATGCATATACATAGCTCTCTGTTAGATGCTGTCAGCCTTGGGACCACAAGGATTACATACGTGAGCTCCAGACACTGTTGCGCATACTCTGGTCCATCCGTCCTCAGTGGCTGAGATTCATTAGCTTTTCCTTTCCCATTTACTTTCCCTGTTAGCCCGTAATAAACCCCAATGTCACCGGCTCGGCGCAAGGCATTCCACTCAATACCATAAATATTCATACGCATCTCCATGAAAATCAATAAGCCAGGACAAAGCTTCATAATGTGATTGTATTATAATATTAATGCGTGGGCGAAAGCACTCGAGATCATTTAATAACAAAATTAATGCAGCCTCTCCCTTTCCGCTCGGCCGCTCATCGGGCGCGAGGAGATCAGATTGCACGACCTTCGCCCTGCTTTGGGAACTTTCCTTTACTTTGGGGATCTGATAAGCCAGGATCATCCACAGCAATAAATAAATCTGGGAGCCAGAAGAGACATCCCCTCTCTCTAATCTTTGCAGTTTGCAGTGGCTGATAAAATTTTAATGAGGAATAAACATAGGGGAGTCTCGTGGAGATTAGGGGGCAAATTGTGAGTGAGAGCTGCTCGGCTGTGGTCCTGCTGAGCGGAGAGGCCCCCAGAGCAGGGGGGGGATATTGCCCAGAGGCCCGAGCCCGGAGCTCTGGCAGCGGGTGAACTTCCTGCTTCCAACAGGTGCTCTCAGCCCCGACTCAGCTCAGTGGCAGAGCAACGTTGGGGTTAGGAATTTACCGTTTTTACTAAAGTATTCGGCTTTTGAGAAATTCACCCATGTCATTAAACAGGTGATTGGGAGAGAGAGAGCGTTAGAAGCTCAGCGGCGATACTCCTTTTGAAGTAGCGTTGGAATAACTTTCCTGTAAGTAAAAATGACTTTTTTTTTGCTTTGCAAATATGTATCCTAGAGTTTGATTGTGTTCACAATGCCGTAATGAGCAGCACATTTATACTCCCCTGATTTACGCTGACCCGAAAGGATCATTATTGATATATCCGGAAGACGTCATCAGCAGCCGCCTGTATCCTGCCCCGTGCCGCCGAACCGCGCGGCTTGACGTGACAAAGCGTGTCGCAAACGTGTCCGCGTGCTCCGTGAGTGTGAGGCTGATGATGAATGGCATGCACTTCACACACAATCGCAGACGACGCGCTGTCGCGGAGCGCGGCCCTCCCTTCAATCAAACTGAGAGAGCCTGTCCAAACCCCGTCCACCAGCTAATATGTGTCCTATGAAATTAAACAGACCGGGGCGTGTCACACAGACGTCTGACATGCGGGCGCAGGCACGCCGCGCACGATGACCCCTCCGTTTTGATCCGGCGCACGTTCCGCACACGGGAGGAAGATCCCGGAAATATCCTGGCGACTCAGACGGTGTGGTTGATTGATTGCGCTCGTCTGAGGGCGGCGGGAGACTGCAAATACCCCATCTCTCACTCTAACAATTACCCGACCCCCGTGCGCTGGGTGTGGGTATGCTAATTCATCTGTCACGGTTTCACACGTTGGCCCGTCGGAGCCGGCTGAGGGCAAGCCTCTGCACTCCCGGATCGGCGCGGCGGACCGTCGTCATGGTCTGTCATGGTGGCCTCGCGGAGGTGAGACAGAGCTTCCGCGGAACGTGTCCGCGACGTTTGTCCTCCGTTCGCGGGCGAATTAGCGAGCCATCGCTGTCTATCCCTTCTCAAAGAGAGAGCTGGAGAAGTGGGAATGTCAATCAAACTCAAGAACAAAATGTTCATTCTGTCTTTCGGTTCTTAACCTTGTTGGAGGTGCTGAACCCAGTTTCATTTTTGCGCATTCACAGAACCCCGGCGTGTGTGTGTCTTGACCTCCGCCCGACCCCTGAAACTGACTCTTCAAACCCCTGCGGTTCGATCAAACCCAGCCTAAGAACTGCTGGTCTTATCTCTTTCGGGACTCAGAGCGCAATGAGCATTGTCTCTGGTTGACGTGCGTCAATTAGATTCCTTGTGTGCGACAGCACTTGATGACGTATTTCTTGTATCGGATGCATATCCTTCGTTTTGAATTCTCTCACCGAGACGAAGGCTCAGGACCTCAGACATTACCATATGGTATAATAGTCCTTGTTCCAACAGCAGTGGTGTGCTCACCACAGGAAAAAAGATTTTAAAGTGCATAGTTTTCAAACGCGCGCACACACAAAAATATAGACCAGCTGTGACTGGAGGCAACCACACCTGCAGTATACGAAAAGGTACTTTGCTTCCAAAAAGCCAGTTCTCACTGAAAGGTCTGGTGCTTGCATTTGTTAAGTGAAGGCTATATTTAATATGGACGGAGGGTAAGACGGGAGGGTATACTTGTCCCTGTTGTTTTTCTAGAGACGTCATGGGTTAATCGGGGACTCTTGCCTGTTTACTCTTATGCCGCGGTCCAATTGCGGTTCAACGATGCCCTCGTTGACTGCCCCTCAGCAGCTGCTCTCGGGAATCCCCGGCCGCCATCTTAAGTGTCGTTCCGCAAGTCTGAAAAACTGAAGTGAACTTGGTGAGTGTGAACAACGATGGTCATTCCGGAGGTGTGAGGGTGAGTGAACGAAGGGAAGTGGAACCGCCATCGCCGCGCAGCGTCAAGTGCACAATGCACGCCAAAAGCGGCGTCGCCCGTCAAATCGCCGCTCGTTTTCCAATGGAGGGTCATGCTGGGAAGGCTTCCCTCATCTCCAGACCGGAGGCAAAGCGAGCCGGAGTGAAGGAGCAGTTGGAGAGGTCACCAAAAGTGAAATCCTTCTCAACTCTATGCAAATTCCACGGGCTCGCACCGAGCGTGGCGGTCTTCGGCTCTGCGCTCTGACCCACCACCACGGAAAACGAAGCCTTTCTAGGTAGCCCCACCGAAGAACTACCCACTCGCGAAGCGGCGCGCTTTAATCTATAACTTTAAACACTCCATCGAGGGGTGTAATGGATTAAAGTATGGCTTTGAAAGTGGTTTTATTAGATTATACCACACAAATTACCAGCCTTATTTATTGCGCAGGCTTCACTGTTAAGATAATGACTCTGATACAATTAGTGGGCAATGAGATCGGAGGGAGTCTAACAAGAGGGGAATTAAATGTCAGGCTCATCCCTTTGATTCCTGCTAAACTGAGCACTAATTGGATGCAAAAGCTATACATCCAGGCTATCATCTGCATCTGTCGATTCCACAACACTTTCCATCCCTCTTTTTTTTTAACCAAACTCATTAGCGGGTGAAAAGCAGAGCATCGCCTGTAGAGCAGTCCTTTGCGCAAGTTTTTTTCATATGTATATATCTGACAGACGTCAAAGCTTGTTCTATTTAAATGTACAGGCTGGCGTTGTAAGAAAGAGTGCTTCATAGGGTGGCCACCTCCCTTCGATCTGACTCGTTTCTGCATGGCGTGAGTTTAACTAAGAAGCTTTGTTTGAGTGGCGCTGACATTCCGGCTAGGTGATTACGGAACTAGTTGGACAGGAAACAGGGATCATTTTAACAGTTATCATAACATCATAGACTGATGGTACGTAGGAGCAGACGCATATGGCTCATTAGGGAACTGGGTTTGAAAAAGATTACCATGACTTCATGTAAAAAACAATATTTGTAGGGAGTACTACAACCATCTGTAAACGTTCAAACGAATTGAATAGTCCGTGTTGTAACCATAAATTGATCAACATCTTGTATGTCAGACAGGAATTGTATCTGATTGCAGTTTTCTTTGGAAAAACCAATTAAAATTCCGTAAGAAAAATCTCATAAAATATCTTCCATGTCAGGAAGCAGGAAGCAGTTGAGGAACTGCCCCCCATTCTCTACCAGTGAATATTACTTTTTTGATTGCTGTATCTTATTAGAAATATTTTGTCAGCAAAATCAGCAGGCAAAAGCATGGTTAAAGTTCAAATTAATGGATGAAAAGTGAAAAAAAACAACAACAATCATGCAGTTTGACATAATTAAATTTCCCGGACATTTCCCTGTTTGTTTAATTTTTTTTCACAACCTGTACTCTATGGCTGACACAGCCACAGAGTAGAAATGACCGCGACGGGGTGTCAGCATTAGAGCTTGTTAGTGCCATAGCACCGAGAAACAACTTTTGACTGGCCCTCACCAGGCAACAATCAGCAGCCGACGAAAAAGCTGCCTGTTTAACCCTGCTGCCACCTTAGGTGAGCCCGGCCTCTATCTAACCTGGGCTGTCTCTCTCTCTCTCTCTCTCTCTCTCTCTCATTCCCTCTGTCCTCTTGGAAGTGCTGACCTTGACATCGGTGTGTCACACGAGGTTATCGAGGCTTAGTTTGACAACCTGGCTAAAGCCTACATAGGTCAGGTCTCAGACCCAGTCACTAGACTAACAGGTCTAACACAGCATGCCACGGAGGGAGGGAGGAAGGCCAGGAGGAGGCTGGCTGTATTCAAACTGACTGCTGGAATTGGGATGGAGCCACGGACGAATGAAAACAAAACCTGCAAACTGACCAACATTTATGTTACCCACAATGCATTAGAGAGCTACAACACTGTACACAAACGCTCGTTTTCGGTACCATTTGGAAGGCGCCTGAACGGCCACTAACACACGACTACCGTTTAAGGAGTTGACGACAATAAACAATAACTGTGAATTTCAATACGAAGATTGCAATCAGTGTTAATCTGTTGCATCTTTAAAGTTCAGGCTGCCTTCGTTAAATCTGATGTGGTGTCTGAACGGTAGCCTTAATGAAACGTAATGGCCCTCTCTAATCAAAGTAAATCAGCCACTGCAAACACGGCGCACTAAATATGTTCCATGTTCTAGTGCACAGGCGGGACCAGGTAGAAAGCATGCCATTTAAAGTCCAGGTCCATCCAGGACTACCAGTCCACCTGGAAATCATTAGAGCTTAGCCCGATCATCATCATAAAAACAAAAATGAAAAACACCAGTGTAATTACACTTGAAATGTCTATAAAAAATCCAGACTGATTTGATGCTTCAAAACACCAAGATTTTCTAAACACACAAGACTCAGACATATTTTGGTCAATTCATGCCCGGAGCTAATGTGTATATTATATTTGTATGATTTATAGATAATGGCACAATGGAGAAACACATAGTGTACATAAAAAGTGTTTGTTTTTTCAAGCCCTTTTTGAAGGCATTATTTCTATTGTACTGAATATAACACATCTGATCATTTATTTTATATTGTGTGTTCCTTTCGCAAACAAAGGGAAAGATGATAGACATCGTTCATAAACAGTGATGGAAATCCATCATGCAAGGGAACACATGCATTTAACAGTAAAGCGGAAGGTGTAGTAATAGTAAGACGAGATACAAAAATAGACGCCAAAGGACGTTTTGAAGAACATTGGATTCAAGGTTCGATTGTACGTTTCTGAAAGCCCCCACCCTCCACACACAATAGGCCACTTTGATTCTTAGTCATTTTGTACGGACTCTGTATTTTGAATTAGATTTTATTTACTTTGCATTATATTTTATTGACCTATTTTGTTATATTCTATTAATGTCTGCATTAGCGTCGAAGAGACAAAATAATTTCATTGCATACTTTTGCCTCTGTAAACGTTATGCATATGACAATAAAAAACCTTGAACTTTGAATCTTGTTTAAAGTAATTCCCTATAAACAGACCCGGCTCAGCAGCCCTCACTTGCTGGTTGTCGGGGAGGGTTTTCAGGGCCTTTTGAGCGAACCGGGCCCTGGTGACAACGCTTTTGAACATTTGCAATGACACGGCGACACCCGGAGAAGGCACACTCCGACACGCCGAGCCCCGGGGCCGCGCACGCGACACGCCTCGCCGGCGTGTGAGACGAAAACATTCGATCCGAGGGGACGATGTATTTCTAGAACTAATTAGCGAGTGAGTGAGATCGGTTGAGTTTTCGCGACGCTCTTTGCCGGGGCGCCGACACGACGTGCGGCAGGAGTCGGGAGTCACGCGGGGCCACAGACAAGTGGAAGCGAAATGACTGCCGGTGACTTCCCGGCGCACACACGGTGTCACCTCCTCTGTCTTTACCCCTCCCTGCTCTCATCTAGCGCCGGCGGAACGGGAGGACATCGGAGATGAAAATACACTGACCTCTCGAGCTTCAGTTTAGAAAAATCAGGGTTTCTTGTGATGCCAAATGATGCAGGTTGCACACACACACACACGCACACACACACACACACGCGCGCGCGCGCGCGCGCACATAAACATCCTTGGTGTGTTTTTGTATTGTTTTGAAGGGAGTGGGTCAGGGAGATAAGTGTTGGAGCAAATGGAGTTTGTATGTCAAAGGCACGGAACACGCCGGAACAATAAAGGGAGAACATCCCTGCATCGTGTTGCCTCCTTTTGATGTATCAAACAGAAAGCCAGCAGAGAGATATCGTTGTGTTACGCCTTTTTTTTCTCCCTCAGGCTAGTTTACAATGGGCCACCGCCGATATCCCGGCTCCACCCGCCAGCCCGACCCACTCGTTGTCCGGGAGCGTCCCAAACGGCCAAACGAGACCCCGCCAACAATAACCGCATTCGGACCGGACAAGAAGCATTGGTTTGCTGAGCCCCTCGGAGGAGGACCGACCGTTAGGGGGTTTTGTACGGGAAAAGACAGTGTGGTGGGCAGTAACACAGCGGCGTTAATACTTTAGGAGGCTCGGACACTGCGGAGGACGAGTCGAGGCCATGCACGTCCACCCGGCGCACTGACTCCATCCCCTCAACTCACAGCCCCCCCTCACCCGAAAAGAAAAGAAAAGCCGGAGGACGGTTCCTTACGGTCCAGGTTGACGCGGGGAGAAACAAAGCTGTTTGTGGACGAGTGAGCTGTGAGCTCCCTCTGACTCCTTCTCCTCACATCCATTTCCCCGTGTCGATGTTGAAATCAAAGGGCGTCGGAGGCGCGGCGCTCCGGGCGACTCGGCGGGGGGGAGGGGGGGAACCCTGAAGCCGCGCACACGTCTTCCAGCCACGTCTGTGTTCCCTACCCCTCCGTTCGCCTCCCTTCCCCTCATATCCGCGCCCCGCTCTCCCTCTCCCCCTGCCCCCATATTGCTTTTCCTTACTTCCTCCCTCTTTCTCCTTCCATCTCTCTCTCTCTTTCTCTCTCTCTCACTCTCTCTCACACTTTCACGTTTCCCCTCTCTCTCTTCACACCAGAACTCTTCTGTCTAAAGTGAACCCCCGTCTCCCCCCGTAGCAAAAAAACCCCAAAACAACGAAATAAAAAAAACAGCAACTAATTACCGACCATGGCTGCTCTGTGGGTGAGTGTTGTAACTGCTGCATCTGGCAGCCAGCAGCCACGAAGCGGAGACATACCTGAGCTCCAGTCACTAGGTAGGGAGAGAGGAGGAGGAGGAAAGGGATCAGAAGAGAGAGAGAGAGAGAGAGAGAGAGAGAGAGAGAGAGAGAGAGAGAGAGAGAGAGATTGTGATTAGCTACCTGGGGGAAGTGTCAGGCCAAGGGGCCCTGGCGCTGGTTGTCTGCCCGGGTGTGAGGCTCCTCTAATGGGGATCATTAGGAGTGGATGTAGACACCAGCGGCCCGCCAAAGCTCTGGTCTCTTATTATCTCTCCGGCTTATTATTTCGACCCCGCAACAACCTCTGGTAGCTGCAGTAAACGAACGCGGGCTGACGGGGTGGAAGGGGAATGGTGGTGGAGGTGGCGGGGGTTTGGTGTGTTTCAGTGCTAGGGGGCAGGAAAAGTGTGAGTTTCGTGAGGGAGGTTGATGCATCCTGGATTCGCCTCGTACGTGGGTTTCTACAGCAGGTGGGTGTCTGTGCGGGTATCTGAGTGGGTGTGTGTGGGAGGGTGACCGTCTCGGTGCAGAGTAAGGCGTTTTTCACAAGTTCTCGAAAAGCCATAGACCGGCAAAGTTAGTACTGCATGGAGAAGAAACAATTAAAACTGACGAGGTCGTGCACCCCATTCCTGTGCACACGAGAGCCGTGGATGCCAGAATATGCCGGAATACGCCATCCGCCTCCCACAGTCATGCTCCCCAATTGCCAGAAGGTACTCTGCTCCTGGTCAAATACATCAGGCTTCTTTCATAGCCTGGATAGCTGCCAAATAACATTGTGGAACAACAGACCTTACAGCAATGTCAACAAAGGGCCACAGGTAACTTCAGGACTTGGCCACTGTTGTTTTTCAAATATGTTGGTGTTGTCTGTATTTAGATGTCTTTGAATACATTTGAATTTCAAATTCAGCTGGGCATATTAACGGTGCAGGCTTGGCTAACCCTGCTGGCAAACGCTCTGTGTTCCGTAGGAACAGTGTGTGGTTCGGTTCTTAGCGAGGAGCTGGGGCAGGGAAATGTCAGATCCATACATCTTCATCTCTTCCCCTCCATCTGCGACTTCAGCAATCATTTTGCCCTCCCGCCATAAATGAGCTAATTATGTTTTTCCAGGAGAGATTCCAACTCTTGGCAGGCGCTTTCCAGAGCTCAGAAAATATTACTTGGTGTGTGTGTGTGTGTGTGTGTGTGTGTGTGTTTGTGTGTGTGCATGTGTGTGCATGTGTGTGCGTTTTTGCGTTTAACAAACAGTTTGGAGAATAGGAAACACGCATTAAAAAGGAAATAGTATGTATTTGTACAAATGTTGTGGTGAAATGGTTTATTAAAAAAGTTTTTAAACGATGCTCAAAAACAAAAATATTGGTTATAAGCTGCATCTTAACAAGCTTTAGTGTCATTTTGGAAAGTGCTGGAAGCAATTCAAATGGCGTCCCAGCTTATCAGAAACACGGTTTTCACTAAGGACCCCCTCGTAAT
>JAVQJS010025783.1:0-31285 GCA_036024795.1 Galaxias rostratus | reverse complement strand
GCCCACTGGGGGTCGTATGTAGGGTGTGTGTGTGAGAGAGAGAGAGAGAGAGAGAGAGAGAGAGAGAGAGAGAGAGAGAGAGAGAGAGAGAGAGTGAGTAGGTGTGTGTATATGTGTGTGTTTTAGCGCGCGCGTGTGTGTAGGTGCAATGTCCAAACTCTTGACAGATCACCAACATTTGATTTGACGATTCTGTGCCTCTTTAAAGGTCAATAGTTCAATGGTATTCAATTTAAGACCAACTCAGTCATCATTTAAAAAATGTACCTATCAAAACTATTCCAGTTTGAGAGATGGATAAAACCACATAATTTGTGAAATGGAAAGAGATTATGTGAATAAAATGAATCGCTGATCCTATTTATTTTTTCACTCAAAGGAAAGAAGGGATCTGTGGAAGCAAGAGGTGTGTGAGCAAGATAAGGGACGTTTTTTTTTTTGGAGTCTTATCAGCGTCCTTATCCCAGTCTTGCCACTGCACACTCACAATAACTGCGATCTTTCTTTCTCTCTGACACATTTGGTCTTTAAGTTGTGATAGATTCGGCTAGATTCCAGTATTACACATAATCTTGCTGTGATTGGCTGGAAGGAACTGCTTAATGAAATCAATCCCTGCGTTTACCAAACACACATTGATGTAGATACAGAAGATGTTAGTTTTGAGGGGGGATGCTCTTGTCGTAAGTGATTTGATGGTGTTCCTGGTCATTCAAAAAGACATCCCTAGACATTCCCCGATGGAACTAATTCAGTCGTGAGCACATGGCAGGAGCTGAAGTCAGCTAAATAACCAACAAAGAAACAACAGTCAAGTCAAATAGAGCTTGCAATGAGAAGTTATCCCAAGACAAGCGTTCAATTTGCCTCAAATAATGACGCTCATCATAGATGGGCTATGTTAACATTGAGTTTCTCTCAACTGTGCACTTTGACTTCATATACCTGGATCCAACTGAAAGATGAAAAATGGTGGTTGTCTGCTTGTGCCATTTAGGCTTCATTAAAGAATGAGCTGACTCTTATTTCATTAAGCCTGGCCCCACAGTGGACCAAAACAACCAGAGAAGTGCATTCAGATGTTAATGGTGCTCTGCTGAACAGGAAAAGACAGGGAACACAATATTAAGACTAAACAGTCATTTTTTGTTATTAATTTCACACACACGCACATCCACACACACACACACGCACATTAGCACACACTCAAGACCAACCTTACCTGTGAAGCCTGACAAACCAATTTCACAAAACACAGGCTGTTCCGAGCCAACAGAAGACTTTTCAAAAGGCTTCAAAAGCATGTTGGTAAAAAGAGCTCTCACTCTGAAATGTGTTGGTGGAGTTGAGCGCTAGCAGCAAGTGAAAGACAGGGTCGTCTGGAGACAGCGGTGCGCACACTGGGGGAAGGCTCAAGGGAGATACAGAGGGCTTGAGCAACGAAGCCTTATTACCTTATAACCACAACATTTGAAAGGCCGTTTATTCCGGCCCGGTAATAAACAAGGCATGTGGTTCGACCTGTAGATTTGGAGATGAAGGCTGTGTTACCCTGCTGCTTGTTTTAAAGAAGGGGCTGTAAAATAGGTGCAATGTGTGTTGTGGACAAGCTCACACGCTTTCTCAATATAACAGCTGACGGTGTTGTAAAAGTAAGACAGTTCCGTTGAGGTGATAGCATGATTCTCTATCGGGCGTGTAACCTGCTTGCCTGCACAGTTTTGTCTTTGTCCTTTGTGCAACGCAGAGGACGGGATGGAGAGGTGAGTGTGGGGTGACTAATGTATCCACTGGGGTCGTCTCCAACTGGCTGTATAATAAGCAAGAGGAGATCAAATTGTGAGGGTGCAAACGGTCCAGGACAAAGGATATGACCCAGCCTGCAGGAGTATTAATCTGACCTTGGCACGGCTTCTTTTTGTTTCAGACGTAAATGCAACTCTCGTAGTACCTTCCACAGTCTTTCATTCTGCACACAATCATGGCACACGTTCACGTCTGCATTGGCAGACAAGGTGGGACGTGGGTCACTGGTGAGCGGAGAATACACTGTGTGGGGTAATGTAGTATCCCTTTTTAAGCCATTGGACCATACAGCCACCATTCTCTTTTCAGGACAATTGGCAGTGGGAACCAAAAATAGAAAATAAAGGGGAATGAGGCATTTGAATGTGCCTCGGAACACAGCATACAGTATATCCAGATAGATGAACCAGGCCTCGTTCTTCCAGGAGTTCAGAAACAGCTGCACAGTGCCATCTAGAGGTGGGCCACGGCACAGAGACAGCGAGGGCGATGAGAGGGCCTGAGCAGAGAGGTGAGAGGAACAGTGGTCCCACTTTCTGCAGGTGTGCATTCCGGGGTATTGGCAGTGGCAAGAGGTGGCGGAGGGCTCAGGTTCTTAACAGGTGGAGAGTGTGTCACTCTGATTGCTGATTCGGCTCTCTCGCTGTTACTAATCCCCCACTGATCCCATTTGGGAATATGTGATGCAATCAAAAAAGGTGTACTGTGAAGGGGAAGAGAGAGAGGGCGGTGAAAAAAACTGTCACCCCAAGGGCAGGCCTAGTCTGTCAGCAGAGAAGGGAAATATCAAGTAGATCCAAATAACTGAAGGCGACCAATGTGACAAAAACGTCGCAGTGAAAACCTCCACTGTTTGGGATTAAGCAGTTTTACTTACCTATTTCCTTCTGAGGTCATTGTGTGCTCTGAGTTGACCAAACGCAGCATTTGCTGGTGCAATCTGGCGGGACTTTCATGTCAGCCGATGCCTTTCCATTCTGCCTTCTGCTGTCAATATTTAGCATGCCATTTGAAAGAGTAAAGCAGCCCTTCACACATGGGTCCCCTGTGATCTACCATTACTGTCCAAATCACTTGACATAGTGGACAAATGGATGCCATAGGATCGTGCTACCGCACGATTCAATGAAACTCCCACTTCCCTCATCAGATGCAACTGGGGGTGTTTAGGGAAGGCAGGTTAAGAAATGACATTTGTTCCGGATTTATTTGTAATTAGGACTTTGACTTCGGAAATGCTAAAGGTTTGCTCCCGCTGTGACGGTGGCATTTGGGGGGAGATATTTGTTTCCTTTGCCATGAAATTAGTTTAGTCTCACATGGGCAGCTTTGACAAAGAAATGCCAGCTAATTATACCAACAGAAGAGGGCCTCCCTACAGACATGAACCAAGCACACTGCCAGCCGAAACCCATCATCCAGGCCCGGGGATCCATGGTGCCTTTCAAAAAGATTGCTGGCACTTACAAGATCTCTGTGTACACGTTACATTTATGAGGCCTTTTGTGTGTATACATCACAAGTGCTGTCTTGCCTTGTTGAGAATGCATTATACAGTAGCGTTTCATCAGGAGCATGATTGAAGTTTCCTCTCTGTGTGCTCCAGAGGATATCTCTGAGGGGGTGGACCACCCTTGTCCCGGTATCCCATGTTGCTACCCTAGCATGCAGGCAGATATTGATCCCTTGCACTACCCATCCCTGGAAACAGTAAGCAGACTCTCAGGGTTCCTTTTAAGCCGAGCACCCTGTACCCTTTGGACAACAACATGTATCACCTGTGTTCCATCTCATTTGTAAAGAGGAAAAGGGTGAAAAAAAAAAATATATATATTGTGGGGAGCGTGGGGTGTTTTAGTCAGTGCTTTCATAGTCTATTACCTTGGATAAGTTGCGGCGGTGGAATCCTGTCTGCTTGACATGCCAGCTGTTTCCTCAGGAGCTGTGCGCATCGCTCCGGGCTACTCTCCAAAGGAAAAAGGCTGGAAGTTCAGCCTGTCTACCTACTGAATAGGCAACTTTTTCTGAGCTGCGGCTGCAGCAGCAGTACCAGCCACCAGACACAAATGAACTATGAGAATTTCACAGAGAAAATATCAGGAGCACGTCAACATGCGGTTGTGGTTGCATGGATCGCCCTCGTAAATTGTCAACTGGCATTGTACTGTGCTGAAAAACGATAGAACCAGAGGAGGATAAGATTGCAAGACACTCTCCCAGTCATGTTTCCCCATCCATATTGGAACACCCACTTTCAAAAAATAAGAAGAAAATAAGACATACGGTGTTGCTGTGTCGGAATGATGATGCGTCAGCAATTTCAAAAAACCCAATCATTGTGTTCCGTTAGGGTAAACAACATGAATCTCAATCTACCCGGAAAATTGTCGGAGCATCAAATGTATTCCTGACTTGGTGAAAGTTGGTCAGATGTTGAGGCCCTGGGCCTGTTCGTGTGCCACAGAGAAAGAAACGAGCCGTGCGTAAGTCAGAATGAATAATACATGTGTGGACGGCTGTCCGACGGCCAAACTGCTGGTCAGAGTTTGTGAGAAGTGACCCTGGGACTTCCTTTTTCTCACCAGCTAGTTCAAGTTGTTTGTACAGAGGGCAATTCTTGGAAATCAAGGTGGGGCAGATGATGTGTCTGACAGGGGCATGTTACCTGAAGGGGAAGGGCTGGGCACAGGGCGGGCCGTCCCTAATTAGTTGCTCGCACTCACCCCTGCACCGCGCAGACTAAAGTCATAGTCTGAAAACATGATAAATATTGCAGGTATTAACGTCAGCACCATGGCCTTCTCACTCACACTGTACTGGGGTGCACTGTAAATATTGCACCAGCTCTTCGAATCAGATGAAACACTGTGCAAAGAAGACTGGCCGTCCTAAAGGGAGCTCGAGAGGGGGAGGCTGCTCTGGGAAGGAGATCTTGTGCTCATCATTACGTTTTTTTTTTGTTTTTTTTTACTTCTTCTTCTTCTTCTCCACGCTCTCTGGCAAACTGCTCATAAATATCGCAACAATAGAAACTCAGCCTGGCATTTCGGGTGAGACGAATAAAAGCCGCTCCACCTGAGCACTCAGTGATCAGCGATCAATGGCATGTCATTCAGACCGGAGCTCGAGCGGAGAGGGGGAACCTGATGGCTGTGGTCGTGGTGGTGGAGGTGGTGGCCCCTTTCACTCCAGCCTCGCACACGTTAAGGGCCAACTCACCCATAGGACCCATTGAGCAGGGAAAAAACGGTCCCAGGCCGGAGCTCTGTGCTGGGGCTTCCCATTAGAAAGGCTTTTCAGAAGAACGCTCAGGCCCTCTCCATTAGTAACATAGTGCACAGTGTTGAATGTGGCATATCAATGTGCAGTGCCTTCGTAAAAGCTACTTGAGCAGCCACTGATTATTTTTTAGAATGAGCAAAAATAAGTGTTGTGATTCCGACCAGTACCCTGCCCTGCGGCAAATAAGCTTTTGTTTTGGGTGCTACAATGGGGTCAGGAAAGGCCATGACCCGGTCGTGGTAAACAGGAAATGCTTTATGTATAGAACTGAACCTCACACATATTTGAGGTCAGATTTCAGTCTCTCCAAATATGTTATAATAAAAAGTGTTTTGTGGGCTAAATCTAAAAAAATAGCCCCTTTGTGTGATTTCTCCAAAAAAGCTTAACGTTATGTCTATCTGTATCTATAGCCAGAATATGACCTCAGCCAAACTCATTACGTTCAGAGTAACTGAACAGGTTGTTAATATGCACAACAACGATATTCTTTGAAAGGTTCCAGTGAACACCACCATCTGGTGTTTTTTTCAAAGCTAAATCAAAAGCAGGGATCTTACTAATAGAGTCTGGGTCAGTTGGCACTGAGCCAACCCCGTGTAAAGGAGGCGTCCCAGGGAGGATTGGTTTTGACTATGCACAGGTGGGCCCATCAATCTATTGCCTGTTTACATGGCTGCCAGATGTTAGCCGCTGCGACCAAGAAGAGCCTCCAATGGCTGCGCAGATGCCGCAGCTCTACTTTACAAATGTGAGTCAGGCTCCCATGGACCAACTTACACTGACACCCGGTGACACCCCTTCAAGGCTAACACTAATTTCACTAACTATTGTGCCGGTGTGAAGCTGGGAGGCTGGAAAGGTGTTGCGGTAAAGCCAGTCTTTATGCCGATAGTTCAGTGCGTGGCACACGGGTTTTGCAGCCATACAACGCTAGGAGTGAAGGGAAGTTTGGTACTCCCCAAATAGTGATACATTTAACTCCAGGTATGTGCCTGATTGTCTTGGTCTGACAACTGAAAGGTATAATGAAGACGGAGAAACTAATTATAATGAGAAACGTCCATCAAGCTTTGGAAAGATGCCAATCTAAAAATTGCAAGTGGCAGATTTGTTAAAGCTAAAGGTTTAGGCAAGTTTTCTTGAAGCACAGCTCTATGGTCTATGTATTAGTATCTCTGTCCTTATTTCCATGTGTTGTGGATTTTCATGTGGATGCTTTAGACATGTGCATGGTGGCTGTCCACCATCCAGTTATGGTCTCATTTTCAGTATTTTTGGAACATGATTTGCAACATATTGCAAAACATACAACTTTTGTCAAACGGAAAGCATTTTGGCAATGCAAAGCAGCTAATCATAATAAACAAGATTTTGATAGCTGTACTGGAGATATTGATTGTTTAACTATTAAGCACACTGATGTCAAAGTGAGATCTTTGCATCAAAGTTGATGTAGATTAATTTACGAGGGCTTACCAGACATTCTCATTAAAGCGTCAGAGACTGCAGGTATTAGCAGGGAAAAGTATGTTAGACAACCTAGGGCAATAAGGTCAAAGCTCAACAATAAGCCATGGTTTGATAAAGCTTGTGAGGCAGAGAGAGCTGACTAGGTAATGATCAAAAACAGGTGCAAAAAGGTAGACACTTTAGATGTGAAAGCTGAATTACAAAATAACAGTAAAACCTATAAGACTATATATGTTAAAGCAAAGATAAAAGATGATCACAAAGCCCTACGCAAGAATCTCAGAACAGTGCAAAATGATAAACCTGAAGTGTATTGGTACATTTTAAATAAGGCTAGTGGTTGCAGCCAATTGAGAGGGTGCTAGTGTTTAAAAGCATGCCTTTCAGAATCACTTCGGAAAGCCTGGTCAACAGATTAAAACTGGTTAAAACCTGTAAACCCTTTGATACAACCACACTTGAATACTACAATTCTACAAATGATTATATTAACAACTTAACATAGCAGAAAAAAAAGATCAACATTAAAGTATAATAAGGTTGGTGGTATTGATCAGATCATAAATTAATTTCTTAAGTACTGTCCAGATGATATGATATCAATTCTTGTTTGTATTTTTAATATTGTTCCAGCGACAAGCATTGTGGCCAGTGGCTGGTGTATTGGAAGCCTATACATAAGAACAAGGGCTCTTCGGATGACCCAGACAATTACCGTGGGATTACTCTGCTAAGCTGCATGGGTAAATTATTTACCTCTGCCCTCAATGCTAGCCTTTGCTGGTTCTTACAAAGCTGAGACTCAATTGGGGAAGAACAAGCAGGTTTCAGAGAAGGATGTAGCACACTTGATCTCATCTTTATACTTGATAGTATCATTGAGTTGAATTTGAACAAGCATAGAAGAGTATGCTGCGCATTTGTTGACAAATAGAAAGCATTTGACTTAAACTATCTATTCAAAGAAAATCTGAAGTTTGAAAGGTATATACTAATGTTGGATAACCCTGAGAGAATGACCTCCACTAGATTCAGATGTGGTAACTATAAACTGTGTCAGAAGAACGGTTTATGAATAATTATGAAGTCAAGATATGTGTTAAGTGGGATTTGTAGGATATTGGTGATGGATTTTTATTATTCATTGGTTTGTCCTGCATCTAAAAATCCAAGACAGAAATACATAAATTACCCATTTTACAATAGGCCAAACTTTTTGAAATTCAGACATGTATTTTGTTCAACTGACAATTTTACTTTGTCTAAGTTATGTACATTTATTTTGTTGAAAATGAAAAACGTCTGAAAGAAAATCTGTATTTCTTTTTCACATTTGTGAATTTTTTTCTGTTTCCATTTTCTTTCCAAAGTTGTACATCCAACTATATGATCCTCTCATACAACAAAAGTGGACGCCTAAAGTAAAAAAAAATCAAATCACACAAAAATCAAGGGAGAAGAAATTTGTTAACTAAATTCTGACAAAACCAATCTTCTTTTGGGGGTACACGTAAGAAGGTTGTATTAAAGAAAAAACATGGCTGCTTGGCATCTGCTTATCTCAAGTCTCATCCAACCTTTTTGGTGTCGGGTGGTTGGGATTATCGGAGGCCACTCTGTGCCCACTTGCTCTAATTTAATTACAGTGGACCTTGACGTGCCCGGGCAGTGCCCACACAGAGCTGCACGACATGCAGGCCCGGCCCATCCTGTCTGAGAGCGGCGGGAACATCAGACGCGACAGATGGCTCATAAATCATGGAGGTGCGCACACTGCCACCAATGGGAGCACGTTCGCCGGAGAGCGACAAGCCTCCGCATGGCAACATAGGCCCCGGAACCATTGCCGCACTCTCCGGATTGCCGGCTTCATGCCGACAGGGCTGCATAGACCAATCAATCCCAAACGCCATGGATTTAATGCATTCATATGTTTTCTCCATGCTTACAGAAATGCTTAATGCAGGCAGGGGTATGAGAAAATTGTCAAATAATATAAAAAAACTTGGTAGATCATTTTGTATGTGTCAGTGTGAATGATCATGTTTGGACAGATTTAACAGTGATGATGATGCCTTTGAGAAGGGCTGTCAAGCTGCTTTTAGATTGGCTGTGTAAGTAGAGAGAGCGATGTACATAGGTATATATTTTGCTCTCTCAATCTGCGTATTGTTTTTTTCCTCAATAAATGTGCGACCGGAACAGATTAAGTATCAAATAAGAATGCCGAGAGGTAACAGTTTATGATCCGTCAAAAACGACTCACTGGACTCCCTCCCTTTTAAAGAGCTTCCACCAGAGGAAAGTAAGCGTTTCACACTTTTCATCCATCCTGTCACAATATCTTGCTGAGTGCTTCCTGTCTCCTGATTGATATGATTTCACTCTGCCGGCTTACATAGAGTGCAAATCTGTAGTGAATTAATCAAGACACCATAGCAGTAATTGATCCTGATATGCTATTCATTCAAAGGGCACTCATCTCCTTTTGATTGCTAACTGCCTTGGCTTCTAATCAGCTTTTATTTTGCATTCAATTGAATCACTTGAAACGGGCCTTGCTCAAATAAACCGACTGTGCGAAAGCATGCCACATGAATACATAAAATCCCTCCATTGAAGTGAGTCTGATTCCACCTACACCGCTAAACCTACTCAAAGGTGAACCTGAGTACCGGTTGGCATGACATTGAATCAAAAAAAAGTCTTGTTCTCAAATATAATCTCTGATATGAGAATGTGGCAGCAAGGTTATGTTAACAATTTAAGAAACAATCCAATTTGTGTTTGCGATCTAAAGTGTTGCTAGTGATGGACAGTTGTATGTGTTTCACCCAATCTGACATGAATTAAGATGCACATCAGCATATTGGTCGGATATAGGTGGATACAGAGTTTGATTGAGAAAAATAGGTGAAAGGTAATAATGATTCAAAACAAATGTCAAAGATAAGGCTTGCTTTGTTCCAAAACTGAAAACGTGTGCCAGTCTGTTCAATGACATTGTTTGGGGTGGGTTGAAATTGTTTGTGATGCCTTCCGGCAACAAGCCATTTGGGCGCTTTGCATTTCCCTTGGTTTTTCATTATCGTTGCAGCACCATAATTGAGTATTTTCTACAGCTTGGGCTCAGAGAGGTTAAGCCTTTGCTTGAGAACCAGTGTTCAGTGTTCTCACATCAATCCTGGGTTGTGTGCCCGCCCTTCTCAGGCTACAAGGCTATAGTTAACTTAACTAAGTAAAGTATAACGAAAGCCATCCTGTGCCTATTTGTCAAAGTTGCCCTCCATAGCACATTATATCTTCAATGTAACCTTGTCACAGTAAATCAAAACGTTGCAAGATTTCAAATTTTAACAAACAGTGATACACACACAAGTAGGGTACTGTCCAGTCATGGGTAAACGTGATTTATAAAATCTGAATTTTTAACAAATCCCCATGGAGACCAACAGATTTGCTGTGGTCTCTCATTCATATCCTCAGATAAACACCTTACAGTCACTGAACAAACATGTATTACCAAGGTGGGAAAAACACCTTGATTGTATTCGATTATTAAGAGAGAAAGGTGGGCCGATGGATGGATTAATAATCCACCCAAAGGCACCTAAAGGAGGATTGATTGCTGACAGTGATCGATCCCCTTTATACTCACCTTGATCTAGAATCCCATTCCAAATCAAAGCACACCAGTGGATGTCTAAGGGGAATCCAGTTCGTCGGTGTAAAAAGAATAGCTGAAATATTCAACATTAACTCCACTTGAAGCCAATGTCACTGGCTCCCTCTTTCTCTGCGTCTTGCTACAAATTCCCACTCCTACTTTTGCATGCAAATGCCTACGTATGGTAAACTCCTTTCCATCATCCCACTGATGAAACCTCTGGGCACATAAATCCAGAGTTTTTGAATTGTTGAGTTGCATTGTTAGCTTGGAGTTTGTTTTTTACTTGTTAGCGAAATACACAAGAGCACATGCTGCTTGAGTGAAGCAGGCCTTGTTGTCTGTTTGTGCCCCAGAAAAGGCACATAAAAAATCTTCCCTGGCACTGCATTAATCTCAAACATGAATGCCATTTGAAATAGTATTCGCAGAACAGTGCATTGAATGGAACATTCTAGAGAAATGGGGTTCTCTAGATGTACCTTTTTTATGTAAAACTTCATTTAAACTTCATTTATAGCATTGATGTTTCTGTCTACAACAAAATAAAAAATTTTTACTTACTACTCGGAAAGACTTTATATATGTATATGCTCAAATTTCAAACATGATTAAGTTTTGTGTATGGCCGAAAGGTTGGATTGTTTGTGAAAATGTTCAATGTGCATTTTGTTTGTTGTGCAGGTGTTTATTGTCCTGGGCCTAGAAGAGAACATCTGAGCGGTTTGTTTCAATTATGTTCAAAATGCATGTTGCAATCATGGCATTGTCAATTAAAAAGTGGCTACTAGTTCACGAGAAATGACGCCTGAACACAAAAATCAATCAACAACTCATCTCTTTTGTGAGGTAATTGTAGATGTTTCATAAAAGGCTGACTGCTAAAAGTGTAGCCTGTACAGCCTGATTGGGCTCCACTTTAAGGTGGCTTATTTAAGATGTACTTTAAGCAATCACTCTGCTCTCATTGTGGATTCGCCTGGCTTTTTCTCAGTACAAGCCTCCTTTGTTTTGGCAAACACATGAAGAACAGTCTATGTGATGTTGAAATGATGATTTCTGTAGTGCTTTTTGTGTTCAAGGGCTTTGCTTTTCAGGCTAGCGTAATTTTCCACAACAAACACCTGATTAGGGATGAGAGTTGGTGTGGGAGTATCGTAAACGGTAAACGAGTTTGGCTCACTCGGATTTGAATTGCCCTCACTTCATCATGTGTGTGAGCGTCTACATGCTGCATGTCTGTGTACTTGGCGGAAGACTGTGTGTGTATCTAAAGGTTTGACTTCTTTTGGTGGATAGCCATATTGCTTCCCTATGCTTGTCCTTATGGTAATGGGAACCTGTTCAATTAAATGGTTCACTAAGCACTTTCAGGATTCTTGCTCTAAAGAAAGAATTTGCAGTGCCAGGGCCCCACACAAAAAACACAAACACAAAATATGTGCCCACAATTATATTTCCGAACACACAGCTTGACTATATCCTCGTTTTGTATACCAGACAGAAATTATAAATAATTAATAATTAATAACTATAAATAGATGAAAGATTATGCTCAAAAACCATTACACAACTGTGACTTTGTGAAGAAAGACAAACTTCACCCTTACATAGTAATAGAAATGGCTACATTATGTTGTTCTCGACTTAAGGAAATATTTTTGTCCTTTGGCCACATCTGCGTTTTATTTTTACAATGAGAGCCTCAGTGTTAGGTGGAGACGGAGCACAATGAGAATAGGAATACTCTTACAATAAAATATTATGGAATAGATCTTCCCTCAGTGTATAAGGGAGAAAAATAGTAGTAATAAACGTAGCATGTCAACAAACACACGAGACACTCCCAACAGAAGTGAGGTTATTTTCTAAATAATTTCCGCTGTGTGTGCAGTGCTGTCTCCCTCCTTCATGAGGTTCTTGAGCTGGCCAATTAAAAAAGTAAATTTTGTTTTATTCAGCAAAATCCTTCACCTGTTTGTAAAGTCTGTTAAAAGGGATATTTTTCAAACACAGAAGTCTCAATCTCAAATTAGGCGAAACTATGAAAATTTGATTTGACCCAACGGCGTTACCCATGGAACTTCTTATTTCTTTGATGAGGATACGCACTCTAATCAATGTGCTACCAAATATTGCTGTAAGGCGGATGATAATAAAGCTGCTGATGAGTTTTTGATATGTTTTGGGCACTGCTTTGAAGCATCTACTTTATACATGTGCATACCGCACAAGGCTGTGAGTACTTTTAAACACAAAGTGTATTTTAGAGGCTCGTCGGCTAATTGTGTAATAGACGTTACGAAGTAACTTAGATGAATAGAAGTGTTTTGGTGGAAATTACCCTGGGGTGAAAGAAGGCAATGTCGTGACTGAAAAAAGTTTAACTTTCACACCACCAACAAATTTCACGATACTGTAGGGTGAACATTCATTGATCAAACTTGCGGAGGACATTATCGCGGGATGGCAGGGTGGCAAGTGTGCAGATGTGGCCCCGACACTGATAGGTGCTGGGACATGGTGAGAGGAGCCATGCAGCAGACAGCTGCCACATGTACACAGACACCGTCTAGGCCTTAAACGACGGAGCATATGGAGTACAGCTGAGACACCCGCCTCCTCCTCCTCCTCCTTTTCCTTCATCTCCCTGAGTCCTCCCGCCGTGCTGTGTCTGTCTAACATGCAGGTGCTGAAATTCTCCACACTATAGATGGAGCTGCTTTCCACGATGCTTTTCCTGTTAATTTACCCTCTTTTTCTTGTGTCGGCCATCTTGAAAACCCTAGAGATAAACCTGTGAAAGCGGAGGGAGTCTCACGATTTAAAATTCTGTTCATGTGCTGTCATAACAGGGTCCAGTGAGGTTTATGAGAGCTATAACATTTTTGCTACCCACGTAGTAAAGAGTAAAATATTAAATGATGTCTAGGAAAACTCCAAAATGTCCTCCAAGGACTTTAACTGGCTCTGCAGACGGCAAACACGCTTTGGTTTGTGACTGAGCCCAGTCAGCCGTGCATGCAATAAAGCTTATTTGTGATTCATGTTTCTCTTAATGCAATTAATAATGTCTGTGTGGTGCATTCTCCACCAGCTGTCCACCTCTCATTAACGAAGCCCATTAACACTCTGACCGCCTTCCTCCCTCTTTTTTACCACAGCACCCTTGTCAGCAAGAGGGAGGGAGGGAACCGTCGGCCAATTAGTCTTTACAGCCTTCAACGGCCATCTCTGACTCAAGACCAATATTTTGGACACTAGTGGTAGAAGCAAATGTGGGCGTTATGGTACACACTACTCTGTGTATATTGAAATACGAGGCTGGGATAAACATTAAGAATAAAGTCTTAGTCTTGATTGTAGATTATTATCTCATTCCTCCCCTCTCCCCCAGAGCCAGCCTGTGGAGCTCCGTAATGAACAACCCATGGGCTTCATCGCCTCCCCCTGTTGAAACACATGACTGTGGCTGAGGGAGACCATTCCAGATGTTCTGTGGATCGCGCCCATCCATGTTAGCAGCCAGGCATTGGCTCAGAGGCTCTCAGCCATTTCGCAGGACACTGCCAAGGCTTGTCCAGCTGTACCTGGATCCGTCTCCCACCACGGACAGGCCTGCAGCTAACCAGATGGACCTGTCCACCATTCACTTCCGCTGCGGCCAACACATGCTGCCAGTCTCCGTGGTTGCAGGGCTCCCAGGGCTGATCGGTGTCAACTTCGCTTCCATAATGCCACCGACTGATGGCACCACCTCTGACAGGACACCACCGTCCATGAGTGCTCCGTCCAAAGCTGTTCCTTCCTACTGGCTCACAGCGCAGCCTGTGTGCAGCCCAAGCCCAATCAGACACTTTCTACAGATGGACAGCTGCGAGACTAGGCCCGGAGGCTGGATGGATGGCAGTGCCTGTCACTATTTAGTCCACTTCATCATTGGCGCCTCCTGCACAGGAAAAACACCATGCACCATCTGTCAGGGCCCTCTTCGACATAAACACTCGTTCATTGGCTCAGAGAAATAATGATACGGAAGAAATGGGGATTCATGTTATCGTGTGATGACAGTCATGAGCGAGTACTTGCTGCAGCTGCAACAGCTTACCATTCTTGTCACGTTGATCGACAATGCAAAATCGGAGCCATTTTGAGGGTCCTAGCACCATATTAAAACCTTTGAATTAATGAACAGAGGTTGTGTACGGAATTCAACAAGCACCAAACTCAGCTCTTGCTGTAACCTTTCTAGTGGTGCAAACAATTGTGGAAATGCCCCAGATGTGATAGGCTTAGGAAAGCAATAACACTTTGAGGAACTTCAATGCGCCAGTGTTTCTTCATCAATGTTGTTTCACTCACTTACTAACACAATGACGAGCCTTCCTGGGTCCCATGGCCTCTGTATCCACGATACAACGTTAATTAGTCCCGGACGTGTATTTTCCGCCGGGGGAGGTGTGCGTGGCACCATGCATACTTGGAACCCACTGCATCTAAATGAGTTCTGACAGGTGACTCTGTTCCCGCCACAACCCTCCACGCGCCGAAGCGAACCACGAGGGGCATTCTGTTTGGAATTTCAGCAGAAATATTTGACGACGGGTTTTTCTGCCTAATTGGGACAGGATATAAGGGAGCCATCACTGAGTTGCCGTTAATTATGGGATCTTCGTCGCGTTGTTCTTGTGCCCCCATGCTTTATCCTTTGGTGCGTGCAGGGAGAGGGACAGATCGGGTCCAACGGGGCGTTTCCTCAGTTTGGAGATGAAAAAGGCGTATGGGGGGAAAAAATCCACTAATAATGTGGTCTGAGTTGCCTTCTCAGCAAGCCGTTGAATCCTTTGTACTGACTTCTAATAATGAATATGGTTTGCACAGGACCATTTTGTAAAGTGTTGTCGATAGAAAATGATTATTTCCTGTATAGCTGTTTCCCCCACCTCGCTTGTATTCTCACTTGTTCTCCTATTTTGGCAACTTTTTTTATTCGCTCTTCTTGAATTTGAGTTTCTATCTGATCATCTCTCATTCACGTTGTCCATCCTTTCTTTGGCACTCCATTGTGGATTCCTTCTCCCTTTGCTCTGCTCTCCCTCGGTCTCCCGCTCTGATGGATATTCTTGCCAAGGGGACAGCCTCAAAGCCCGGCACTCCAAAGGGTTGGTATCTGGTGACCACAGCTTTAGTTAATGGTGGAAGAAGAAATCGAACAAAGAGTAGAAGGATGGAATGCAACGGCTATAGGGGGAACCATGTCAAAGACCTGGGCAATTCAGCTACTTCAAATTTTCCAATGCAGAAGAGTTATTTTATGTTATTGCATGTTTGTCGTTACGAAGATTGTGGTGGATATTTGTGATTGTCAGGAGCAATGAGTGGCCATCTACATCTAAACGTGCGCACACACACACACACACACACAGATACACCAACTCTCTCTCTTGGTTTCACAAACACACACACACACATATACAAAAACCCTGCATGAAAGACATGCTTGGGCAAATATCGCTTACTGATCTGTGGATTGGGCTTAAGAGGGCAACGTTCAACAATTCAGTCTGCACAGTAAACACCCCTAATTGGATTGTGCGCATATGCGTTTTGATGTTCTCAATCCTCAGAGGACTGCATATTATTAGGCCTAATTGATTCTGATACATATTTACATGGGCTTGGCAAATTAGCCAAAAACAAATATTAAGTAGAATTATTTTAATTACGCCTTTAAGAGCAGGGAAATTAACAATTTCAAGCCCCTGTACTGCAGCCATTATTGTTTCTCTCTTCCATTGCAACATCAGGGACAGTTATCTATTCTGAGCTTACGAGGGTTTTTGAAGGCTTGTCCTGTGGAGGTGACCTCCCACATTTCCCGGTTGCGTTTAACTACTCGCCAGGTATGTGATCTTGCCTGGGGGAGAGCAGGCCCCTCCCCTTCTCCTTTAAGACCAACCTAAAAGGTAGAACGTCGACACTGAATTACTTAAATGAATTTAAAAAATCTATCTTCATAGACGTACATAATAACTATCCTCTATTCCTTCACTTGGAACAAACTACAGGCCTACAGCAAGGATCATGTGACACAGTTCAACAATCTTGGAAGTTTAAAAGATGTTGTCTAGCGATGAGAACAGTTACAGTGATGTTTAAATGATCTTCAGGCAATTGATTCCTCAAAAACACAGATGCTCTCTAAGTGAAGGAACAATAAAAAAATAAGCTGTCCCTGGATCCTAGAATAGTGACCCATTGTGTTGAGCATGCTTCCTCAGTAACACTTTAGCAAAAGGAAAGGTTACTGTGCTGCTCCTGCCGACAACCCCATCCTTGGTTTCACATCACCTTTAATTTGAATTCCATTACTTGTGATGCCCCATTTCAAATAATGGTGGGCCCTATTAATTACCAAAGTATGAGTCTCGGGTAAAGGAAACGTGCAATTACAGAATTAAATTAAGCCGCTGTTTAGCTTGTCAGTCCTGACAGAAATAATTTGGGTGAATTATTAAATGTGTATGAAAAAAAGTGCTACCTTTTGTAAAGTAATTTGTCTTCAGAGGTCAGTATAACGGCAATATCTTAATTGTTTATCATTGTCATAATGTTCTATCCAGTTAGTTAGAATGAGTAATCAAGACACATCAATACAGGAAACATTCTACAAGAGTCAAGTTTTTGTTGTTGCGTTGGTAACAAAAAATGATTACAATCGCGGCAAATTAGAAAGGATTAAGAAAATGATGTACCTGTCTGTGTCAGATCAATTTGTTTACTTCACTGCATACTTTTATACTTGAATTGTGTTTTACGGTCAACTATCTATGGGTTATATATAGTGTCATTAAATAAGTAACATTGCATTTGGAATAATTAATTCCTAGGTCTGAGAAGGCATTGGATTTGAATACACAGCAGAGACATACAGACAACGGAGAGCATCCACACTGTAATGTACCAAAGAATGCTGCAGCTGGGTCTGCAATCTAATCGGCTGGTGTAATGAAGCAATTTGCCTAATGGCTAAGTGAATTCAATGTTTGGGCTCTGGTCTCTATGACAACCAGCTGTCCGTAATTAGTTAATCAAACCAGGGCTGGCTGCAGGGATTCACATTGGTTGCATTAGAAGTCAAAAGGTTTCAGAGCGATCAAGTCATTAGGTTTGCAGGTCGTTATTGTCAACTTATCTGACATAATGCATATGTGCTTGGAGATTTATGTGAGGTAATGTGAAAATTTGTTTAGGAAAGCAGGTTTAAAAAATATTTACATATTTTTCTACCAAACATTACCATGCTTTATCCATGTTTGTTTTATTGTAGTGCGGTCCTGTTGGGTTTAGCATCTGCTGGAGGTATATATTGTGCCAGAACAGCAAGAGGTACGTGATTTGTGTGTGTGCGTGTGCGCGTGCGTGCGTGCGTGATCCCCTGATGATTGTTGTAAAATAAATAGAAGTTTCTGTTTAGACTCCTTTTTAATTTTGATAATTATGATTAAAGCCCGGGCAGCTGCTTTGGGTCTGGACTACCCAGGGACCCATGGAGCACCAAGCCTGTCGGAGCAACCAGGAGGTTCTTACGGCAGTAAGCCTATAGCTCCAATCTCCAATGGATATGCAAATGACCCTGCCGAGTCAGATCGTGACGTGGGCTACTACGCTCGCATCCACCCAAGAGGAGGCTTCCCAAACAACTGGTTCAACAGGCAAGACTACGTAAGGGTCCCACAGCCAATCGCTTTTCAGTCCCACCCCCGGGACTTTGGTTCTAGATTGGCAGACCCTTTTGCTGGTCAACCTATCCCTTATCCAAGAGCAGCATATGCTGGTAACCTTGGGCCAGATTTTGAGCAGGTCAAGAACATCGCCCCTTCGACACTGAAAGAACCCATGGGCCAGTTTCATCATTCGGAGGCGGGGATTGGAGGTCGTTACGAACCCCATGCTTTTGCCCACAGACATGTCCCTGTTGTAGACCAGTCTGTTCCCATTAGACGTGACATGGCTGGGGGTGGAATCTCACAGTCCCACAGTGGGGTATTCCAGGAAAGTCTCGGTCCAGCTGGCCATGGCCCTGTGAGTGGTAGGGGTCTGGCCCCTGTTTCCTCGAGTTTTCCCCAGGGAAGCCGTGTCAGTGCCAGGGCTTGGAGACTTGCTGCTCCTGGTTCATCCTCCATGAGTGCGATCCAGCTCCCAGGCAAGGCTGCTCATTCCCTGCGTCACTACCCAAGTCACTGGCAGTCCTTTCAAAACAGCCCTCCTTTTGGCCACTTGATGAAATCCCATGCTCACAATTCGATGAGTGGGCAAGCTGTAAAGATACCAAATAAAGCGAGATTTATGTGGCCGTCTGCTTAATAGAGGTCTTCCAAAGACGACAGGTCACAGGGAGCCATTCCATTAGTCGAGTTTAAGGCCCAATACGTACTCAAGTCTACTGTGGTTTATAAGCTGCTCTGTATTTCCTTTTCATTTTATAAAACAAAATAAACCTTTTAGCAACTTTGTAAAAATAAAAACTGCTTTGACATTTTATTCTGGCGGCTGTTGTCCTAATGCTGTGTCTTGTATGAAGGTGGATTCTAATTTGGAGGAAATCTGATCTTGGCCTGTAAATAATATTAATACCTGATAATGATTGTATTATAAGTTGATGTGGCCTTGAAAATTGTATATCTGAGTAAAGCAAGAAAGAATGCATTGCTACAATAAGCATTGCCAATCATTAATAACTGAACTCCTTGATCGGTATTGTTTGGGAAAGTAGAACTATCTTGATCAAAAGCAGAAGTGAATGAGATGGTGAGAAAGGTTGAAAGCATCAGCACAGGCTAAAATCCTTGCAGAGCTTTGATAAAATTTTTTTTTTAAATAAAACCTGTCATTTTAATTAAAGCGCAAATTACATTCAGATAAAAAGCACATACGGTGTGGGAGACAAATAAACCAAGTCTGTAAAGCTCCAATGTTGTAAGTGAACCTTGCCTCTCTAACTGATCCCACAACTCTTCTGTTACCAGAGTGCCATCTATTGGTGCTAACAAACCAATTTCCCTCAACATGATATTGTTCTTCTCTGCTTTCCAAAAGATTAGGTCTTTATCTGTACAATCTTGATAGCTCTTCAATGGCTGCACTGAAATGTTCCTTTGTAAATTCTTAAAAGGGCAAGCCGGACCTTATGTTGGCCAACAATCCATGTTGGGTCAGTGTTGCAAAATACGATCTGACTCATGCTGCTTTGTCAATCTGGATGAACGGCCACCCCAACAAAGCCTTACGTTAATGCTATTGGAGAATGGACTCAGGGGGAGTAGAGTCTTTTTTTTTGTTGCCATTAACAAGTTTAATTACATAAAGGCCCTTTGCCTTGTGCGGCACCCCAGGCTTCCATACCCTCTGAAAGACATTAGAGAGAGGGAGGGGGGGATGGACAGGTACGGTGGCATGCGGAACGCGCCCATAAATCAATCTGAGTGCTGCGTCAATGCAAGGAGCCTGCCATGCCAGTTCGTTCAAAACGCAAATAGGGAAGTAAGTGACAGAACAAAGTGAAGCAATTAACGGGGGTTTTATGGGCGGAGGTGGTGGGGAACGAGCGGCCATACATCATGTGTCAGCTTAACGCCGGGCGGTACGATGGAAGGCGAGGTGTTTGAGGGGACCCTGTCAGCCGCAGGCCAGGTCAGAATAGGTGAAACCCCACCAGTGTTTAATTTGGTACATGCTTTTAGCTTCATTGACGTGAGCGGTGTAAAGGGGATTGTTATTTTTGCTTGAATTAATTTGTGGCTCAATGTCATTTCTAATCAGAGGCCCTCAAAAACTCCTACTAAAGTAGTTAACTGCTATATCAATAGGTGTGTCATTTTGTTATTTGTTTTTAGAAATGTTATGAATATCAGGGTTCATTATTTATCAAGTGAATTTCCAGATGTGTAACATTGAAGAAAGACAAAGCTAGGCTACATAGTTTTAAGGAATATCCTGTGCTAGAATGAGGCCATTGGAGTGTTGTCTCCCCTTCCTTGATCAATAGTGTAATGACCGTGTGCATGTAAAACACAGAGCAGGAAAACACAGAGCAGGAAAACACACACTGACAAGACTCAACTGTCCATGAACAACATTGGCAACATAACAGTCCAGGAGCCTGACCTTTGCTATGCCAAGTGAACATACTTGCGTGGCCAGTACACTGTAGCGCCGTGTCTCACATCAAGCGACGCTTCCTTGCTTCAGTGCTTTCATCACGTCCGTTTTGTGTGGGTGGAGAGGCCTTCCAGAGGAGCACTTTACCCCCACAGAATGAGACGACCCATTGGCACAGTGCTTACATGAAAGGATCTTTGTCAGATGTTGGATTTGACGTGACCAGGGAGGGACATCTTTTCATGAGCATTAATGAACATGGCATCTATGAGCTTGGTATTAGAGAGGGATTTGGTAGCAGTGTTTCCCAGAGAGGTCTACGGTCAAAGGAGTTTGTTTTTGCGTTTGCTTGTGTTGGGGGTTTTGAGTTACATGCCTAAAGTTTCAGAGCCTCAATATTTACAGGGGCACAGACATGATGCTGTGCTGCACAGAAAGACGAGATCACCAGACAGAGGTATGAAACAACAAAATGGGAAAATTGTTCTGTAGGCTACTTGGCAACTTATTTGATAATGGTGAAACTATTCAAAAGTATGCCCAGTCCTATTTAGATCTGTAAACTGGCGGAAGGATCCAAACACGCTCTCCTCACTTTTTCTCAGAAAATCCACACACCCACTGTATTTCTTTTTAACATAGTCCACTCTCTTGATTGCATGACGTTAACAAACCCACTAACACCTTTTCAGAAGTGAATCTTTTGCCTTCCCAAGTGACACATTGTAGTTAATAAGCGTACCTGAGTGTGCTTGGTCTATTGCTCCCACCTTTTTCCTCCATCTCTCCTCATCTCTTCCCTATCCGAAGCAGAGCCCACTGCAACCTGCCAACAACACTGACCTGTGGTAAGGGGGAAATCAATAATCAATTCCATTTTGCGGCCAGTGTGTGACAGGTACTAGATAGAGGTGGATTGGGTGCATGTATGGAGCAGGAGTGTGAGTCGGAGCATGTCTGACCCTCTGCCGAAATTCTCTTGCTTTCTTTTTCTGTTATGCTCGGTGCCTTGCTTTCTCTCCAACTGTCTCTACGAGGCCTCTCAGGGACAGGAATTGAGTGCACAAAGTCATACACCTTTTTCTTTGACTTTGGCAAGTGCCCCTAAAATAGCAGGTGTGCTCCAGGGGAGAAACATCAGTAAGACAGTAGCGGGTGCCTGTTTCAAGAATGGACAAAGCCAGGGCCAACGCTGGCGACACATTGTCTGTTTCACTTAAGATGAACAGACGCCACCAGTGAACTCTTTAGTCGTAATTAGAAACCTCTTGAAAAGCACATCATTTGGATTATGTTCCCTGCAGTGTCATTTTGATTTAGTAATTCTAATTTGCTAAAAGGAGAGACAGTGTTGCAAAAAAGAAATACACTACACAGAGGAAAATCTATAGGCCTCATCAGTTCGAGCTAGCTTTGGGCCCAAGATAATTTTACTGCTCACTGAAATGTAACATGTATTACCCAGTAGATTGCAAAACCTATGCTCATTAATGCTGATTAGAAGAAAAAAAAGATCAAGAAAATATGTCAACCGTGTGATAATCAGTTAATACATTTTTAATTAGTGTCTACTTCTCTTTTCTCTGTTGATTTTGAAGAATTGGTTATGCATCATTTTATTTATTTATCTGGGGGCAACTGATTAGCACTTAGTAAAAAAATATTTCTAAGGACTGGGAGCTGAGAAAAGGTCCTCCAAATAAAAATGGAGTGGCTGATCTTCCTGGAGTTCTTTGAAATGAGGCCTCAGACAGAGAATCAGATAACAAATTATTAAGCTAATAAATTGGATAAAGAAAGCATCTTCCCGTGGCCTCGTGAGTCAAGGCGCGGACTACACATAAAAGAGCTATTCCTATTACGACGGTGGCCAAAGGTCAAAAAGACATGAGGAGCCAACTGGAGGCTGAAGTAGACTCGGTACCATAGATCTACAGTCTAATGGGGCGCACTGACCAACCCAAGGTCAGGCTGAACGAGGCTTGTATTTTGTTAAAGCATGCTTACTAGAATTATGTTATGGGGTGTTAAACAGCCACATTGCTCACATTCTATGAGTAACAATCATCAGGGTCCTTTCGAATGTAAAAACAAAACCACTGCCTTGTGGAAGTGTTGTGGGCTCAAGTTAACAAACATCCAAGATGTAAGGTGCCCACTAACTCCATAACACGTACACTCTCAACCCCTATCCATTATATATATTTTTGGAAAGTTCTCATCGCTGACAATAGCATTATAGAAATAACTCTGTATCTTGTGCATTCCAAAAATAGGGAAATGCCATCAACAGACGTTACGCTGTAAGACATTTTGTTCTTTCTAACAAGGGCCCTTGTTGCAAGCTTCTTCATGGAGGTTATGGTAGTTCCTCTTATATCAACTCATGGATATGAAGGCTTGGTTAACACACAAGTGCCCTCCGATGGGGCCTTGATTCAGCCTGTGTTTCATCAGATGCCATCTCCATCAGGGCTGATGAAAGCCTCTTCTGGCGCAAGACTGCTCATGCGAGTGTGGTGTGTAAAGAATCTCTCTGATTGCTTTTCTTTATCTCTAGATCGAGTCACCGATTGTTGCGTCCCGCTTTGATTTTCGCCTGACTTCAGCTGGGCCAAAAATAAATTATAATAACAGTATGCTGTTGAGTGACGATGAGCTAATACTCGAGTGCTGTATCTCAATCCACCTGCGTGGAGAAAGAGAGATGGGGATTTATGGCCTTCACAACTCTCCATAATTTTCAAAGCTTATTATTTTGTGTGTGATTGTGAAATGCATAGCTTGAATACATGTAGTAGGACTAGAGTAAATAACATCACTCAATGCGAATCAAAACACTTTACTGTTTATCACATATTGAGAAAATTGTCTTTGGTTGGAGGCTCACAAACTGCATTAGAACATATCCATAAAAGACTCACATAACATACAATTCCATTAAAACACAAACAAAATACAAATAAGAGCAGGTGTGCAAAGCTGTATTAAGAGGTTGTGACAGTGTATTTGGCTTTGTTTAAAATGTATGTTGATATTGCTGTGGGCATTAAAGCTTTTTTGTAGGTTGCCTTCTGACCAGAGGCGCTCTAAGGGGGTGTGAAGGATCCTTAGTGAGGGACTCTGCCTTTATTTTTACTTTGTGACTTTAAATATCTGAGAGTTAGGTTTGATGGCCAGTGAACTTGATGGCATGCGTGATTAATTTTGTTTTCCCTTGCTTGCTGTGGGGAAGTTGCACCAGGATGCAATGTTAATAATAATGCATTTTAGTTGAATGTGAGAATTGATTTGATGAGTGATTGGACTACTGCTTTTAAAATATCTGACAGTAAAACCTTTCTACCTTCTCAGAAGAAACATGTACCGTTGGGCCTTTTTGTGGACCCCATCTGCATGTTTTGCGAAGGACAGGTGGTGGTTCACCTCAAGGCCAAGGCAGTTAAGGAGCTTGACCCCTTCCACCAGCTGCCAATCCAGCTTGAGAGGTTCAGCGAGTAGGTGTGGAGTGTCCGATGCCTGCACAGCGCAGCTTTTTGGTCTTATTGGTGCTCAATTACAAGGAGTTCTCTTGGAACCAGAGGACCATGATGTTTTCATATCGCCTGCATGTGGATAGAGTGTGCTAGAGTGTGCTGTCCGCTCATGCTGGCCACCAAGGCCATGTTATCAACATACTTAAAAAGTCTCTGTTATCTACTGCTGTTGGCAATACCTTGTATATATGGACATGGATATGGAGTACGACTGGTGATAGGACACGGCCCAGAGGGATCCCGATATTGAAAACAATGGATTTAAGACCGTTCAGTCTAACATGTTGATGTCTGTTTTTCAAAAACTCCTTCATCTGTAAAACAAGTGTAGTGTCGACTTCTCATTCTTGAAGGCAGTGCAGGAGTGTGTTAATGTTCACTCTATTAAAAGCAAAGGAAAAGTCCATAAATAAAATCCTGACACCTGTGTTTGATGAGTTGAGGTGCCTAACCACTGTATCCAGAAGAGTCAGGTTCGCATTCACAACTCCTCGTTTCGCCCAGTAGGCAAACTGGAGCAGGTCCAGACTCTCATCCGCCATGATGGTAAGCTCCTCAGCAACCACCCTCTCCATGCATTTCCAGAGGATGGAGGTGGGTGCCACAGGCATGAAATTGTTTATGGCTTGTGTTTTGGTCTCCCTGTATGTGTGCCATTTTTTGGGGGCTAAGGCAGTGCTTGAGTTCTCTGGTGACCTAGGGCTTGTTGTGAGAATAGGGTCTGACGTATGTAGTTGAAATGACGCTGACAGCGCGGAATGATATATATGAGCAGAGGGAGGCATCGAGTATGTTCCTGTCTGTCAGCCTCTCTTCTCTGGAAGAACATCTCCCAGTCCCATCCCTCACAGTCATTGTTCCAAACCGGGATGTTTTTTTAATATATCATATGTGTTTTTAATTTTTGTTTATATTTTGGCAGTAGTAATATTTATTACTATCTGTGAAAGCAAGGGGAGGGTGGGACTTGGAGAAATATGTGCTGGGCATACTTCCAAAATATTTAGCATTCTTTCCAGTCGTGTTGGAAATGTAACATACAACTACAGTTGTGCGACGAGCATGGCAACATCCCGAATGTTGAAGTCCCCAAGCAGAAAGACAGGATGATCGGCTGCAAGAGCGTTGTAAGGGCAAGGGACCAAGGCAAGAATCCCTGTCAGCTGTGTGAACTTCCTAGTTAGGATGGGACGACAGTCATCATTTTGTAATGCCACGAGCAGTCAGTCTCACAAACTGTAAAGTTGTTTGCATGTTTGTAATTTTTGGCCATTTACAGCCCACCCCAAATTAATTTACTTGCTCACTTACTACCGTTTTTACGTCAACTCATTTCACTTTGAAACTCTTCTTTTGATGGCAAATGGCTAGGATGGTTTGAAAATATCCAATGAAAAATGTATGATTTGGATTGATTTCTTGAGATTCAGGAGCACACATTACAGAGTTCAAATGAGGATGTGGAACTTGATCTTTCTTTCTCTATTTTCTTTGTGGTCTCAAAGCTGCTGACCGAGATGTTTAGCTCACCATGTCTGGTGTTGCAACATCCACATGAAAACAGAGTCGTGTAAAACCTGTCTCAAAATATGTTTCTAAGGATTTCCTTACAATGATATTCACATCCACACACATTCACCAAAATGTATTCATCAAGAGTTTGGAGTTAATTAAAAGGTTTGTGTTTGTCTTCATACAACAGGTGTTGTCTCATTCAGTCAGAACAAGGTTTTAAACCCAGAGTAGGAAGAGAAACATAGAATGGGAATCACATGTCAAAATTGCCTTTAATGCTAAAGAACATAACAACACCATTGCATTTCTACCAAATTGTCAAATGTAAGAACGCCTACATGAACAACCTACTTTGAAAATGTCTAACCAGTTTATTATTGATTCTTTAAAGAAGTATCCCCAAATAGTAACAAAACAAAGGCTTCATCACTGAAAGGTATTACTATTAGAGTTGAAGGGCACTCCACTAGACACATTAAATATAATCTGTTTATCACAAACACTCAGGGGGATTTTTACCAGCACCCAGTATTAGTGAACTATTTGCCTGCAGAAAAATAATAACCCTATTATATTACAGGGAAAAAATCTAATTGGAGGTCTTAATTGTTTTTCTCGGTCTAAATATTACTTAGAGAGAAACCTGGCAGGTGGTGACAAAAGAATGAACTCATATTATAATAGCTCATTGTTTTTTACTCACATTCTTTATTGACAGTTTGGCAGCCAGTAAAGGCACTTTTAGTTGGTGCAAGCAATTAGCCACCAGGAACAGGGCTAAAGTTTTTAAAGAAGACATATAAGAAAAGCAGAAAATAAAGCAAATCCATCAAACAGTCATTACCATTTGGGTCAATCGGTCTTCATGGATATAACTATGCTTTAGCAACTAAAAAGGAAATTTACCCTAACAACCAGTGTCAAAACATCGACGGTGACAGTTTTTTTTAGGTGACCGCAATCTTTGTTTATACAAGTGTGCAGCTTGGTAAGATTTTGATCCTTTAATATCCTCTGAAATAACAAGTGGAGCGAATAAGTGTTGTGGATCACGTGAGTGTTTCAAGGCTCCAGAGGGACAGGACATTTCACAAGCCTGTGGCTTCAGTTGCCAGGCATGAGGCACACAATTTTTTTGTCTCAGGAAGGTGATAACACCCTATGCTTGTGTGTTCTCACAGTGGAGTAATATCAGCCATTTGTACTGCTTCTAGGATCAAAACGAGAGACATCCAGGCCTGACGACAAAACCATTAACCATGTAATTTCTTTTCAGAACATATGCAGAAACACCCGGACATGTCTTTGGGGATGTCAACTTAAAAAGAAAATCCAGTTTTGCAATGTTCTTCTAAGATTTTTTGACTGTGGAATGGTGAGTATGTATTTTTTATTTGAGTGAGTAGGAATGGAATGGACATTGCATTGAGAGCAGTTAAATAAATAAAAAATACAATACCTTCTCTTCTTGAAACACAACAAAGTTATGTTGGAGCACCATGTTTACTATATAAAATGAAAGGGAAGCACTCGTACTTATAAGTCTCAAGACATTTCAAACAATAATAAGTATCAATGACATTACTCAAAGCCACCAAAAATGTTATGATGTAATACTAGTATGATTTCAATTAATAAAATCTTTAGTTCGAGACTGACAACTTCATTTATGTTACTTGAAACAGGTTTTATCATGCCATCAGCTTGGATATCAGCGCTTGCCATGCTGCTGGCATTTGTGAATGAAAGCAAAAATGGTAAACTGTGCGCCTGAATTAAATAATGAAATTTAAATGGCACCTTTTAACCAACAGTTAAAAAAAAAGATTGATCACGCACTTAATGTCCCATTGTCCCTTTACATGATATTTGATAATGAAAGTCACGGTTTTCCAATGTTGTGAAATTAACAGTGTAACTATTTGTTTACCCAGTGGAATATTTCACAAATCCTAATTTAGTCATGTTTGGCTGTGTTACCTTTGCTGTTAGGCATTTAGATTCCATTTCAAATGATCTCTATTTATGTAGCAAATTTTGGGGAAACCATACCTTTTATTTAATGAGAAATTGCATCCAACATTTGACTAGTGCTATGCTGTAAAGACGGTAAAACATTTGACTTTTTCTTTTATCAAACATTTAATGATAAAATTGATCAACCTTTGTTTAGATTGTTGGAGGTTACATTGTTAAATAAATAATGATGACGATGTATCTGTTCTTTTTTATTTCAGCGATTGCCACATCATTACGTGCGGAGATCCAGGCATCCAGCCCCGTGGTGACCTTGGGGTCAGCTCTTTCGTTGTCCTGTATAATCCGTGACGACCGCCTTCTGACCAGAGGACAAACTGTCCACGTAGAGTGGCACCTTAATCAGCACCTCCTGCCCAGCAGCCTGGTGGTCAATGACACCTGCAGGAATGCTCCCTGCTGTGATGAAAGCGGTGACCCTCCGGCCAATTACAGCGGCAGCCACAGCACTCGTGTCAACGGTAGCCTCTGGATCTCCAAGGTCACCATTCCTAGTTTCAATGAGACCAGGGCAGACGTCACCTGTTGTGTTGGCGATTCGCCGTGTCAAATTGTGGGAGGACTGGAGATCAGAGCTGGATGTGAGACATAAATGTTTGTTTGTTTTGGGTTACACCTTGATACTGGTTAAATGCATTTTTTCAAATGATTGTAGTTTGTTTACCCCTTTGAGGTGTTCAAACAAAGCCAGCTATTGCTGTGAAAGTCCATGTTGATATATATCTGCCAAACTACCTTGAACTGTCTTGAAGGCGAGCTTCCAAGGCTGTATTAGTTTAAGCACTAAATATTCTTTCAAGTCCAACCTTGGGTATTTGATTCTAGTACATTCATCACTGATGGCACATGACTGTGAGTTGATGTACCTTAATAAGATATTTAAGTTCAATGGTTTAGTACACGGCTAGTTTGTTAAGCTGTGCAACATCCCAAACTTATGCAAATGTTTTATTCTCAATTAGTAAGTGAAGGACCTCACTGAAGGTTAAATGTATCTGTTTGTTCGGAACTCTGACCACGCTTTCCCATCCAAAGTTCCACCTGCTGTACCCCAGAACCTCCGATGTGTGACCAATCTCACCAGCCCAAGCATAATCTCATGTACCTGGGACCCAGGGAAGGAGACCTACCTACCAACCAAGCACACCCTTCACACAAAGATAAGGTAGCATGGGTTCAGGAGTCATATTGCACTCATTCTGGATGAAAGCATTCAATAAGCGTCATTCATCAAAGTGTTTGTACAAGTCAAAAAACAAATCTGTGAAACTGTTTGATCTATTCCTTAATTACAATGTATGCAACATTGATGGCCGCATCTTTGAAACTATTGGTAACCTTTTACAACATTGACATGGTAAAAAAAAAAATGCCAATGTTTGAATTATTTTAAAATTATTATTGTTTGTACACACACACACACACACACATGGCCAGCGCTTACACATTTGTTATGTATTGCCTTATTCAAAAATGTTATTAAATAAATATTTTCCTCCCCCACAATATACGATAATGACAATGCGGAGTTTTGAGGATTTTTGCAAATAAAAAAAAGAATCACAAAGAAATAGTCAGAAACGTGCATAAGTATTCAAAGCCTTTGCTCAATACTTTGTTGATGTGCCTTTGGCAGCAATTACAGACCCAATTATATGATGATTTAATGTGATGCCTATAAAGTACATCTATCTTTGGGCAGTTTTGCTCATTCCTCTTTGCAGGCCCTCTCAAGCATCATCAGGTAAGATGGGCTCATCCATTTTCATATTTCTCCAGAGATATTCAATTGGATTTCAAGCCATGTGCTCTGGCTAGGCCACTCAAGGACATCCACAGAGTTGTCCTGAAGCCACTCCTTTGATATCTTGGCTATATGCTTAGGGTCGTTGGCCAGCTGAAAGTTTAACCGTTGCCGCACATTAAGGTCAAGATCGCTGTGGAGTGGGTGTTCATCAAGGATGTCTCTGTTCATTGCAGCATTCATCTTTCCCTCCATCTTGACTGGTCTCCCAGTTCCTTCCGCTGAAAATCATTCCCACAGCATGATGCTACCACCATATTTTCCCATAGGGATGGTATTGGACTGGTAATGAGCAGTGCCTGGTTACCTCCAAACATGATGCCTGGCATTCACGCCGAAGAGTTTTATCTTTGTCTCATCTGACCAGATAATTTTTGTCCTCGTGATCTGAGAGTCCTTCAGGTGCATTTGGCAAACTCCACACGGACTTGCATTTGCATTTTACTAAGGAGTGGCTTCCGTCTGGCCACTCTACCATACAGGCCGGATTGGTGCATTGCTGTAGAGATGGTTGTCCTGGAAGGTTCTCTTCTCTCCACAGTGGAACGCTGGCGCTCTAACAAAGTGAGCATCGGGTTCTTAGTCACCTCCCTGACTAAGTCCCTTCTCAACCATTCGCTCAGTCCTGTGTCAAAGGTCTACAAACAATTCCTTTGACATTGTGCTTGATTTGTGCTCTGACACGCACAGATAACTGTGGTACCTTAAATGGACGGGTGTGTGCTTTTCCAAATGAACTCAATTTTGAGCTTCATGACAGTTTGCAACCCCCCCCCCAAAAAAAAGAATTGTTTTATTTATCGCGTAATGTGTGCCAAATTTTGAGGGGGAAAAAATATAGAATGTTTTTGGGAATAAGGCCATAACATTAGCGATGTGAATACTTTCTGGATGCACTGTGTATATATATATATATATTTATACATAATATGTATAATATATATGTATATGTAATATGTATACATATTTGCATACATGCAACATAAACAAGGCGTAGTTCGTGTTTAATGTTTTAATGTTGTAATTGTGTAAGACCAGGCCTGCCCATATTTCCCATTTTGAACTAAATAAAAAAAACTATTGAAATTCAAATATCTATCCATAAAAACATTATCTTAATGATTACTTTTCTGCAAAGATCTGTTGTGATTTCTCAGACCTATTTTTTCTTTTCAGGGATGCAAACCAGAATAAAACGTATGGGATTCAGCCAGGGGTCAACCACTACAGGATTCCCCGCTCTGATTTTGTGCTCTTCTCAGATATGGAAATATACGTCAAGGGAGAGAATGCTTTAGGCCAAGCCACCTCAGCACTCCTTGTTTTGGAGCCAATGACATCGGGTAAAAACAAATATTGTAAAACATGTTTTGACCAAAAAACATTGACTGTTTTAAAACAATTGGTTATTCTTTTGTTTCATTTACAGCAAAGTTTGAACCTCCAGAGATCCTGAAAGTCCAAACGGAGCCCAACAGTTATGGCTGTCTGCAGATCAGTTGGAGTCTGGTACAGGAGCAAATCTGGGTGTCTCTGGCCAACTTAAACCTAGAGGTGCGAATGAAAACTGCTGAGAGCCCGCTGTGGCCTGAAGATCCGGTGAGTTATTGTGGATTTCGTAAAAATTATTTTCCTAAAACCCTTTGAAAATACCACAAAACATTGGGATTGATATGGAGATTCGAATAATCTGTGTGCAGTTACCATACAATAATACCCTGGTGAAATACATTATTTTAATTTAAGCATGTGAGTATGATTAAGAAATATCTTTGAAAGTTTGTCATATAAGTTCAAGGCAATCCTTACCATACATCGATGTGGTTAGAAAACATGTTTGGCATGTCACGTAGAAGTACAGGGAATAGATAAGGCTAGTGTATTTTTTGGTTTGCGAATATGTGTATTTTTTTAAATGTGTGCCTTGTGTGTGTGTGTGTGTGTGTGTGTGTGTGTGTGTGTGTGTGTGTGTGTGTGTGTGTGTGTGTGTGTGTGCATGCACGC
>JAVQJS010025779.1:0-22841 GCA_036024795.1 Galaxias rostratus | reverse complement strand
GGTCCCCAGAGCTATGGGCAGCGGACCGTGCTCTGAGCTTAGCACGGACATCACCATTAACCCAGGGCTTCTGATTTGGGAAAGTCCTGACATTGACCCTCGGAATGACATCATCGATGCACTTGGAGATGTACGTCTGTGCATTCATCAATATCCCCATCAGCTGCAACACAGAACATCTGCCAGTCTGGGGTTTCAAAACAGTCCTGGAGGGTGGCAATGGATGCCACGCTCCATCGTTGAACTGCCTGAAAGACTGGTTTTTCCTGTTTTAGGCATTGTCTGAAAATTGGGAGGAGCAGGACAGAGGTGTGGTCCGCCTTGCCAAAGGGCGGATCACTTTGAGGGCTTTTCCCTGTTAGAAAGAATTGCTTAGTGTGTTATTGGATGAAACCCTCCTCAAAGGCACAACCATGTCAACTGCCATTTTCATTTGACTTTCTATGGCAGTGTCTTGTAATAGCTGATCTGTTCACCTTTGGTTGGAATTACATTGTTTAACATGACTTATGGTTAATACCCAAAGTACAGTTCACCAACTAAATAATGGCAGAGCTGAACCTCCTTGTCATCAGCGAGGATGGCTGCACTAGTTTGTGTCAGGATCAATCATTTAAATAAGCTGCTGAAAGGTACAATTTACATGTCATTTACACATAATATCACAGGAACAAATACAAAATAATTAAGTGGCTATCATTAAAAATACACTATTACAAATGCAAATTCCACCCTTATTTGTAAAAGTTAGAAATGTAGTTGTACCATGTAGAGCAATTTTATCAACAACCGTTGAAACAACTCAGAAGCAAAATATGAATAGCAACTGGTCCCTTGACACACACTGGATTTGAGTGTCCAGCGTCTTTTAGTGTTTTGAAAAGCGCTTTATAAATATAATGTATTATTATTATTATTATTTGTGTCATTTCTTCTTTCACTGGTTTAAGGGAAGAATTAGTACAACACATAGATGAAACATTTAATAATGTTGATATCCCAGTTGCATAAACAAATCACTCTGTAATTCACATTTATTTCAAAAGCTATTGTCAAAGTAACAAAGGAGATAGCTCGGATTGTTAACAACATAGATACAAATAAAGAACACATTTAGTACCAGTTGTTGACTAAAAATCTGGCCTGTGAACGTTCTGCCCTGACACAAGGCAGATATTACTCCGCTTGACGTCTCCCTAGAAGATTACAGTTTCTTATCGGCTGGCATTCTAATTTGCGCATTTATAAAAGATCTGAATGTGTTTTGGATCCGGTCAGGGACTTTTATGATCCATGATACATTATTTGGATAGCTCTGCCATAGCAACTGAAAAAATGGCTCAATGTACTGCTATAGTTAATTAAAATACCATAAAATCACATTAGCAGAATTTGGGACTTGTCATCAAATAACACTGAATTTACAAGGGCATGATATAAAATGCTAAAATACCTCAGTTTAAAAAAAAAAAAAAAATTGGTACTGGAGAGTTTAGATAGTCTGTTTCAAGATGCTTCAACTAAATGTAGAAAGATTTATATTTCCGTTTGATCTATTGATGAGTGATTAAAACTAAAATAGTACTAAAATAGTACAAAAAAGTACTGTCTGTTATTCACCTGCCTTTATTTGACATCAAACACTGTGGCAGTAATCTATATTAAAATTGGGCCTGCATGTTTTACTACATTGGCTGAAAGATTATAATTGAACTATTGTATCATTCATTATTTTTTGCTGTTTATTAAAACAAATATATGGTTATCTGTGAGTGGAGCCATTAATTTTAGTTTTTTCATGTGGTAAGCTGCTGGTTTGGTGAGAAGAGGTGTAGGAACTGGAGACTTAGTTGACCAGCAGAGGGCATTAACGCTCCATGCCATGAGCTGTCTCAAAGTCGCCTACACTAAAATAACCTGCTTTGACATCTTGATTAGGCTTTTCCCCATGGTCCCGGGCTTGAACCATAAGGTAGCAGGCTGTCAGCAATAGTGGTGATGTAACCCTGATAAAGTCCACTTGATCTCCTCTGAAGAAATACACCCTACTGTACAAAGATTTTATATGAGGGTGTTTGACAGATTGATTGAGGGTGTTTGATTTGTGGTCAGTAAATTGATAGCTCTGTAATATTTTTCCAAATGTATCTTTAAAAAAGTAATAATTAGGAACTTTTGAGGCTCTACTTCAGTGTTTAATACTCCACCCAGTGTGTTTATGAAACAGTTTTATTGTAGAGGTTATAGTCTTTCAACGAACAAGGTCAGTGAGAACATGACAGAGAAATTACAAGGCTAACCTGCTCTTCAAGATATATGAATGCTTTACATTTCGCAATAGACCAATACCCATCGCATGTTTGGACTGTTGCTTGTATACCACTAAATCGAGAACAAAATATTTTATGCAAACAAAAGAACACAATACATTTAAACATTCAATAATCAGCCAGACTTGAAGTGAAACAGGATGATAAAACACAGCTTTGTGAGAGCCACCAAAATTCTGAAGTTTAGAAACTTCCTCTCATTCTTCAAGCTTTATAGTCGAACCTGCTGGCCCCTTATGCAGAGGGGCACAATTTCCTGTGAATAAGAAAATCGTTTTTTCAAAATGGTTTTAAACGGGGCAGTTAGACCAAATGGTTTTACAAGATGGATTTCTCTGCTGTGCTCATTCATTCGTGTGACTTACTTGGCATCAGTCGAGTTCCTTTTAACAAAGCTACAAACTGGGCTTTCCTGTTGTATCTGCACTTTCAGGGTAGCTATCTCGCCAGCCCATGACTCTTTTTCATGGTTTATGGTTGCTGTAAGTAAAAAAAGAGGGACATGGAAATATTTACGCCATGTATGGGGTACCGCTTGTGAAACAACAAGCATTTATCTAAACAAATACCTTCAGTGTCCGTCTGCTCTTTTTGTTGGCCTGCCACCTCTCCATCAGTATTTGCCTAAATATCAAGATAAGGACAAAGTGAGTGCATTAAACATGTTTATTTGGTTCTGGACTTGTATACACGATTTTATGGTATTGCTCTCCGACCCCTAATGCAGATGAACTCTTTTTAAACTTCAACTCTATATCTTAAAACCGAAACTAGGGAATTCAGTTGTATGATATGTCATTACTGCACTAAGGAATGAATTATAGGTAACCAGCAGTCTTTCTCACTTTCTTGGTTTTGCAGTCCTCCAATGAAGCTTGCTTTTTTTTTAGCTCTTCCTTCTGCTTGGGCAATTCAGTGTCCAACTCTTGCACATTCTTCTTCACCTTTTCCAACTGTTGCTGTAGTAGATTGTGTAGGTAGCGGCTCTCCTCAATAGCTTCAGCTCGCATCTGGACAGTAGTTTGTATCTGCTGGAGTGACTCTGACAGTCTGCTGATCATTTGTCGTTGGCCAAAGACAATTATTGCCACTGCCATAGACAGCAGAGTGGCCAAAGTGCTAATTACCAGAGATGCTTTCATAATTGCTTCTGTCGACTGCTGACTTTGTACAAATTTCAATGCTGAAGAGATTTTTAAAAAGGTTGGTATTTAAATGTTCTTCGCTCTTTTTAAAAACCTCCTTGTTCTTTGTCATCCATTCAGTTGGTTGTCAGCCATTGTCTTCCTGTGGTGCTCTGCTTAAGGAAATGCAATGATGTTTTCGTTTGTTTCTTTTTTGTTTTTTTTCTTCTTTTGTATTGTTAATCCTTTTCTGGTCTGTTAAATTAGTAGACCTCAGCAGGCTTCTGAGGGTAAAAAGTCAGCTTCTATCAATTTGGTCAAATTCAGTTGGTTTGATCAATGTAAATACAGAGCACACATGAGACACCTCTCCCACATCCCTCTTTATTTTTTGATCTCCTCCCCCTTCTTGTAGCTGGGTGTGGATGGTTTCTTTCCGTATAACCTGTTTGAATATGTTGGCGGAACAGAGGCCCTTTTGTATTTCATTTTCCTTTGCATTTGCTTTTCATCATTTTAAGAATTCTGCTTCATTCCTACAGTGGGTGCCTAACTGAACTGTTTCCTAAATTAGTAGTAGTAGTAGTAGTAATACCTAATTTTTATTAAATACATTGACAGACATGGGAGCGTGCTGTGTGGTAATATCATTCTCCTGTCGATTAAAAGAAGTGGATGAAGTCTCCTGTAGATTCTTTTATCATTTGGAGTTAAGTTAAACCTTTTTTAGAATGAAAAGGTAAATATTTCGGTCCTTGGAAAGGAGAATGGTATCAAGAATTGCAATAAAGAAATCCTGCTTCAACCTGCTAAGCCTGCTTTGCTGGTTTGTAGTGTCGTTGTTAGGATCCACAAAGAATCTGCACCTTTTAAAACATTTCTAAATGCAGTATGGATTCAAACATTTAATCTGGTTAGAGGTTATGCACAATTCTAAATTATGATACAATAATACAACAATAACAGACTTTGCTTGTGTCTAAGAAGTAACACACTTTTTAATCCCCAATTGTTTAAATGAAAAGGATGGAACTGCACCAAATTTACCATGACGATCTGTAGAACGTAAGCCCAAATTCAGACAATGTATTGTGACCACATCAAACAAATGCAATTTAAAATAATCTATTCTAACATACCCAAGAGAAGTAATAGTTGGTTAAAACTTTTAATTATTAACGGATACATTTGATGCTATTTGACCTAAGCTTTGTAGGTCAAGCTTAGTAGGACTTAAGGTAATATTTGAATATAGGAATATTTAGAAATATGTGCCAATATCTTTAACTGGATCCAATGGTGAATTGCCTATGACTTACTTAGAGTAACTCAGTGTTAAATAGCAATTGTGTACATGATTTATCCGATTTGATTACAATGGATGCTTTAAGACAAATATTTATTTCACTTTCGAACAAAGCAGGTGCTGCATTAATACGGGAAACTGGCTCACCACCCAGGGGCAATAAGCAGGGACCACTCCTGACATACTTTGTCCTTTGCACCTCGACGTCTTCTAGCAACCAATATGTGATACAGTGTTGCCCAAATCTATTATTAGAGTGTGGCTGTGTGCGTGATAGAGCAGTGATTTCCAGATATGTGTAATCATTTAGCATTCAATTTGACACACACCCAGTCATTTACTTTTGGGTGGGAACCAACCTAAGACTGTATTAATGTAAACAATGTAATCATGATTATTGTACATTGCACATTAGCTATGAAATTAAAGCACACATTCTGGACAAAGCCTGCATAGTTTTGACACAGACTTTTCAGCAGTATTGATAAATCACCTAAGCTATGTCAAATTATGAAATTAATTATTTTGTATATGACAAAACAATGATAATACAATTGTTAACCACACATTTGCTTTATTGTCATTCTATTTGTAGATTATCATAAAATAGAAGCTAACATTTAGCCATTACATTCTAACGTGAAATATTTTATATGATGTTGTTTGAGACAGTTGGCTAGACGTCAGAAAATTCCTGTGTAGTTGCCACAGAATGACACTAGACTCCAACCCACACGGTTGGGTGGCATAATAAATGGTATTCCCTGTAATACCTCTTTGACCACTCAAAACCCAGAGCCAACGCCTCTCCAATATGTTTGAGGTTGATTTGGGATTTGCAACATGAAATGATCACGACTTGGGGTATACACAATATGTCAAAGTCCACCCAAGCAATGGCTTGAAAATATTTCAGTTCAAATGGATTTACAAATATTTCCTTGTTTTTTTCTTAAACCTTTACTCTTATCTAAAAAAAAAAGCAGATATGGTTAGACTGTGCCACGTGTAGGTGTGTTTGCCCACTTGAGATACAAGAACTTTTGTCTTCAAGCCGATTGGCTCCTCGGCAGAAGCCCTGTTCCATTTAAGCCTTCACGGCCAGAACCTTTTAGTCCGTTCTCCAACCAAGGTAAGATATGAGCAACATGATAAATAGGCCTCTCGAAGATACCTAGACACTTTTTTTTACCCTCAATCTTCAAATTGGGGTCCCCATTGACCCCAGAGGTAGACTTTTTATCGTATCTAACTAGGGTTTTATTTCATTTTTCTAATTTGCCATGTCTTTTTCAAGCAATGTGTGCTTAACACATATTTGTTTTCTGTTTCTGTTTTAATTTGAGATTTTTGAAAATGCGAATGCAACCCCAGTCAAGAATATTCAATGCCACCTATGCAGTTTTCACAGATGGGACAATTTAAAGTTAAAGGAAAATCATTCAAAGTACAACACAATATTTTTTTTTTCAGAAGACAGTAGTTACATTAGTAATAATGTTTTGATAACAAGAGTTAATATATTGTAAGGATGGTTGTTTCTTACAGTGGTTTATTCATGTCCCCCCAGTCGGAAGTCTTTGTATATTAAATATGTTGGTGGGATGAGGGTTAAGTATTTAAATATGTTTTCTTTTCTCATAGGCCTTCTTCAGTTTCAGCTATGGGGCTGTTTGTGGCTGCCGTTGCAATTCAGCTGTTGAGTGGTAATGACTTAAAAAATGTTTTTGGTGTACTTGTCCAGAAATGGCTTGGCAGAGAAAAATGCTTTGCACTTAAATAGAGTCTTTCAAAACACAAAACAGTATTGCTGTGGGTGTACGCTAAAGGAAACTCGCTCTGACCCTATCAATCCCGTGCACGAATAATACTTCTCTTCAAAATGTTTAGGTTTCTGCTCTGCGGGACCAGCCAGTGTGCCGACTGAGTCAGGCAGTTGTTGGACCATAGGCGGCCCCCACTACCGCACTTTTGATGGTCAATACTACAATTTTCTGGGCAACTGCACCTACACCATGGTCAAAAACAGCAAAACAGACGAACTCAACCCAGCCTTTGAGGTGCATGCTAAGAACATGAATGCTGCCCTAATATACAACACAGCGGGATTGGTCAGTGTTAGGGTTTACAGTGTCAAGATTGACATTGTCAGCTCTGAAGTTGGTTTAGTCAGGGTAAGTATTAATGATGTTGTTGTAAGAAAATTAATGTTGTTTAATCATATAGTGTATTTTAGTTAATTTACTCTTGAGAAATTATGCTTAGAACTGAAAATGTACTTACTAGAATATATCTTTCTTGTGTTGTTTGTCTGTCTCTTATGTTAAAATCACTCCAGATAAACAACGAGCGGTGGAATCTTCCAATCACCTTAGAGAATGGCAGAGTTAGACTCACCCAGAGTGGCTTCTCTGTTGTAATGGAGACAGACTTTGGTTTGATGGTGCAGTATGACTGGGAGCAGCATCTGGTGGTCACTGTACCAGACAGCTTTGCAGGCAGGGTGCATGGCATGTGTGGCAACTTCAACGGCAAACTAGATGACTTTACCACTCCAAGGGGCACCGTGGTCAGTGATGTGGTGACTCTAGGGAACAGTTGGAGGTCATTTGGACTGGCGGAAGACGGCTACTGTTTAGACCAGTGCACTGGAGAATGTGAAACTTGTGATAGTAGCTTCGTCCATAAACTTGAAGGGGAAATGTTTTGTAAATTGCTATCTGGCATAATGGATGGACCCTTGAAAGAATGCCAGACAGCTGTGAACCCCAAAGCCTTCTATGAGAACTGCATGTATGACTTCTGTAGACTGAAAGAAATGAAGACATACCTGTGTGACACGCTGCAGGTTTACAGTGATGCCTGTCAGAGAGCTGGTGTCAAAGTTTACAACTGGAGAGCTTTTGCCCATTGTCGTGAGTAACATGCTCTTTTTCAATCCAGCAGTAGTTCCCCTGAGTGTATTTAGCATTGAACTTTTCGCTTGGTTTTGTGTGACATGGAACATTGTGGTTGTTTCCTTGCAGCTGAGCCAGTATGCCCAGAGAACAGCCACTTTGAGCTCTGTGGAAGCCCCTGCCCTGCTACCTGTGAAGACCCAGAGGCTCCTTCTAAATGCAAAACTGACGGCTGTGTAGAATCTTGCATATGCAACCAGGGCTTCATTCAGAGTGGAAACAAATGTGTCCTAAAGCCGCAATGCGGTTGCCTGTACCAAGGTCGCTATGTGGAAGCCGGAACCTCGTTCTGGGCAGACGCTGACTGCACCAAACAGTGTAACTGCTCTGCAGGGGGAAATTTGGTAACTCAGAGTGCTAGTTGTCTACTGGAGCAGCAGTGCCAGGTGGCGGATGGAGTCCTAGGCTGCCAGCCTGTGACCTTTGCCACCTGCATGGTGTCTGGTGACCCTCACTACCTGACCTTTGATGGAGAGCGCTACAACTTCCAGGGTACCTGTGTGTATCAAATGGCAGGGGTCTGCTCAAATGATACTAGCTTGGAGAAATTCACCGTTGCGGTGCAGAACGACGGCCCTGATAAGAAGATTGGGTCAATCACCAAACTAGTGGAGGTCAAGGTTTACGGAAACACAGTTGTCATCAGCAAGGAGCACCCCGGCCATGTGTTGGTATGAGATCAAATGTACTTCTGCCTTATTTTAGAATCCACATTAGTCAATCATTGCTTGTCTTTTGACTGACCTTCTCTCATAATATTTCCAAGGTCAATGGTGAGCTCTCTAATCTCCCCATGACACTGGAGAGCAACAAGTTGCAGTTGTACAAGAGCGGCTGGTTTGCCGTCGTTGAGACGGATTTTGGAGTGACCGTGTCCTATGACTGGAACAGCGTGTCCATTGTTACTGTCCCCAGCATCTACACTGGTGCCATGTGTGGCCTATGTGGAAACTACAATCACAACCTCAAAGACGACCTGCAGATGAAGAATGGAAAGCAGGCAGCCACTGCAGAGGAGCTGGGCCAGAGCTGGAGGGTGGCCACCATCCCAGGCTGCGTCAATGGCTGCCAAGGCCCCTGTCCTGACTGTGACATTACCCAGAGAAACCAGTATGCCTCCAACAAATACTGCGGCCTCATCAGTGACCCCACGGGACCTTTCCGTGACTGCCACTCTAAGTTGGACCCCGCTGGTTTCACCCAAGACTGTCTGTACGATGTCTGTCTTTACCAGGGTAGCAGAAACATGCAATGCAAGACCCTGACAGCCTACACGGCAGCCTGCCAGGAACGAGGAGTGACAGTGTATTCCTGGAGATCCAGCAATTTCTGTGGTAAGGGTAATCAGATATTAAGTTGCATTTTGGTCACACAATGTTTTTTTTCACATAACACTACAATCATGTCATATCTTTAATGCTGTTTTTACAGTAATTATAACGGTAACACACAAAATACAACTTTGATCTCCAGATGCACAATGCCCAAAAAATGGCCACTATGAGCTGTGTGGCAACGCCTGTCCAGCGTCTTGTCAGAGTCTGTCTCCACCTCCCGGCTGTGAAGCTCAGTGCAGGGAAGGATGTGTCTGCAATGAAGGCTTTGTAGCGAACGGAGACCAGTGTGTGCCCCTGGCTCAGTGTGGCTGTCTATACAATAACAGATACTACAAGAATGGACAGGTCTTCTACCCCAACGGACTCTGCGAGCAAGAGTGCACATGTAGCGGCAAGGTATGACCAACAAGTAGGCAGAACAGACAGACTGTGTTGCTGTAAATGAGTGATAGTCTGGATGTACTAATGTGTTTCCATTTTAGGTTGAGTGTAAGGCCTTTTCATGTGGACCTAATGAGAAATGTGAGGTGAAGAAGGGTGTTCGAGCCTGCCAGCCTGCTGGGAAGGGAGTGTGCTCTATTTCTGGGGATCCCCACTACAACACCTTTGACAATACTACTTATAACTTCCAAGGCACCTGCACCTACACTGCAGCACAAGCCTGCCACCTAGAGGGCACTCGTCTGATTCCTTTCTCTGTGGTAGTGGAGAATGAGAAATGGTATGCCATGTCAGAAGATCCAAAGGTGTCTGTGACTAAGCTTGTGGCCGTAGAGGTTTACGGAAGTACTCTGATCCTCCGCAGGAACCAAATTGGAATGGTCATGGTAAGGTGTTTGTGTGGCCAGTTTCACAATTGATGTGCTTGGTCTAGTAATTTGCTTTGTTAACAGCCACAACTTAGTGATGTCCATTGCCGCTTTAGAAAAAACAATCATATAAACATATATATTTTAAAGACTATAGATAAATATGTTTTAATAAAATCGTTTCACAATAGAGATTCTATTCTGCAGCATTAAAATAACACAATGGTAAACATTTCTTATCAACTCTTCTATCCAGTTGAACGGAGTCTTGTTGCCCCTTCCGCTGAGCCTTCGCAACGGTGCAGTGCAGGTCTACCAGGAAGGAACCTATGATGTCATCCTGACTGACTTTGGCCTGCGAGTGACCTATGACCTGGTCTACCATGTCACTGTCACCATCCCCAGCAACTACAAGGACAAGACCTGCGGCCTGTGTGGCAACTTCAACGACAACAGCGACGATGAGTACCAGCTCCCAAATGGACAAATGACCAAAGACATAATCTCCTTTGGGGCGGCGTGGAAGGTCGACTTGCCAGGCGTCGTGTGTGACGACGGCTGCAGTGGAGACCTTTGCCCAGAGTGTGACGAGTCTAAGAAGATGGAGTTTGAGTCAGACTGCGGAATTATGACCAATCCCAACGGTCCCTTTGCTACATGCCACAGCGTGATAGACCCTGCCTCATATTACAGAGATTGCGTGTTTGATGTATGTATGGCCGGTGGGGATCGTAGCATGCTCTGCCACAGTATTTCTGCTTACATGGTAGACTGTCAAGACTTTGGAGTGAACATCCCAAACTGGAGGAGCACCACTTTTTGCCGTGAGTGACTGTAAAGTAAATAATTATCTCTGTGATTGTTAATATTATAATTAGTTAACACCATACTACCATGTTATACACAGTATTTCAATTCTACACAGATTACACATTCATTCTGCAGTATTTCTCTCTTCTTAATTTGGCACAGCTCTGGGCTGTCCTGCAAACAGCCATTACCAAGTGTGCTCTGAGACCTGTGCTACCCCATGCCCTGGTCTCACTGACACCCTCATCTGTCCCAACACCTGTGCTGAGGGCTGTGCCTGTGACTCAGGGTACTTCTACAATGGCACCAGATGTGTTGCATTAGACCAATGTGGATGTTATCATGAAGGCCACACCTACAAGGTAAGATTATTTAAGAGTACAATAAGGTGATTACCAAAACCTTTTTTTTTGTTATCTGCAATCAAGCTCTTTTAGAAAACTGGAACAATAAATAAGTTTGTGTGTCTTCCTAGATTGGAGAATCTGTGATGTCAGAGGAATGCCTTGAGGTCAATGTATGCCAAATATCTGGTGTTCTTTTGTCACAACCCACGGGATGTCACAATGGTGATAGTTGCCAAGTCCGGGATAGTGTGCGCGGCTGTTACCCCAAGGAGTGTGTGATAGGGACCGGTGGTGTGTTGACCCCCTTCAGTGGACAAGTTGGTGTTATCACAGCCACAGGAGTGTATGAAATAGTCACATTGTGTGACAAGTCTTTGACAGAGAGTGGTTTCAGGGTGGTTGTGAAGTTGAAAATGTCTGCTGAGAAAGGATTCAACAGTGTGGTTGCTGTGTATGTCTTCTTTGATGACCTTATAATCAGTGTCACCAACAAGTATGAGACTTTGGTGAGTCCTTGGAAAAATAGCATGATTGTTTTACAATGCTTACATGCTGAGAAACACAAGAACAATTGATGTCACTGAAAAACATGGTAGTCTTAATAGAAGTGTCCTCTTAACACACCTAATAATCTCTTCAATCCAAAATATCAGGTCAATTGCAAGGCAGTCAGTCTGCCCAGTTTTTTGAAAAACGACATCTCCATCAAGGAGGCTGACGGGACACTGACCATCGAGAAAAAGTCGATACTTCAAGTGTCCTACAGCCTTTATGAGGAGATCTCAGTGACTGTCGATGACCAAGTTAAAGACAAGCTGTGTGGAGCTTGCGGGGCAAAGGTGGCTGCTGGAAGCAACAAACTGTTGTTTTCACTTCAAGCCCGGGCAACCAATCTCAACCAGCAGTACGTTGCTAAATGGATAACATCCGACTTCCCTCAGTGGTGAGCCGCACAGTCACACATTATTAACCACATTACCACCAGTATAATGTAAAGAGTCACAACTGATCAGTCACTTCATTTTCTTTTGTAGTGATGTGTAATATATCCCATCCACCTTCGGATCGCCAGTGCACACAGATCTACAGGCTGTCAAAAACAAGAACATCTTCATGTGATAATGTTGAACTCACTCCTTTTATTGTGACCAATTGTTAAACACAAAGCAAAGCACTTCAAATAATGCAATTTATGATTTACGTCAAGATTAATTATGTATTTTAAGTGTACAATTTGTTAAACACAATACTTTTTTGGGGTGTGAGTCCATCCATCCTTTTACTCTGATTGTGCTTCTATTCCATCTTTAAACTGTGAAGTTTAACATTTTTCTTGATGGTGATTCAAATATGTTTTGCTCCCCACCTCTTACAAAATAAAAGTAAATAAAAATACGATTTATTTTTGATGCTGAATATTTGTTGAAATTGCACCTACAATATTACATTGTAATGTATTTAAAAATAGCAATACAACTGACTGCTGTTCTTTTGCTGCAACATATTTTAGCATTTATAGACAGAAAACAACATATTGCTAGGGGTGGGGGAAGTTCAAATAAGCTATGTAGCATAGCTTTCAATAGTTAGGCTTATGTGTTACAAATAAAACTCTCCTACTTACCGTTGTGCTACATAATCTTAGCTTTACCGCAAAGCTATTCCATTAACTCTTCTTTTCTATAAAACGCTAACTCACAACCTATTGAAAATAATGAACTGACTACTAAACCAAACAACCCCATTGTTTCTGTGTTTCATGCGATGAAAATGCCAAATCCTAAAAATTTGACTGTAAATTGTTTGTTTGTAAAGTTATTTTTTTCAGGTACTGCCAATTCATCATTACCATTGCGTCCTTGAAAGTTGGTTTTAATCACCAGCAGGTAATTTGGTATTTCAGTCTACCAAAAAGCTGAGACTTTACGTGTTTGGTTTTACCAACTACAATTGCAAAGTGACCCTTCAATCAACTGTGAAACTTGGTGGTATTTATAATAGCAACCCTAGTTAAAACTACTGAATCAAACACATATTTTTTATAAAGTTTTAAAAAGCAATCATAGAAGGATGGCACATCGTTAATTACCAATGGTCAGTATATATTAGTTTTGGTGCACACACCCCTCAGAAAAATAATTACCCAGTATAAGTGCTTTGGAAAGTACAGGAAAAGGTCACTCTGTTCTTGTTCATAGTAATTTTATTGTTTATATTTTAACAGACATCCTGAGTCATGCATATATAATTATTTCAGTTACAACAGTGTATCATTAAATTGTACAACAAATTGGGGACGGATCAAAGTCGCTGTCATTGTGGATTTTCAGGACATTAATGAGAAATTCCAAGGTTCATTGGATGTTGCTTCACAAGCCACTGAAAATAATTCACATTTTAAAATTGAGACACACCACACATGAATTATATAACAAACAGAGCAATTCAACAGAAACATCCCAGTATTAACAAAGATGACTCACCACGGGCTAAAGTCTCGTGCTATCCAGGTGGTCATGTACTGTGTCATTGTCAGTTGAAGAGCGGGATTCATGATAACAAAGCCAGGGGTAAGATTTCCACACGCTCCACACACCTTCTCCGCCAAGTCTTCTCTGACAATCACGGAGACCTCTTGTGAGAGGCTATAGGTCACCCGGAGACCTGACCTTTCAAGCATTAGCGTGTCCTCAGACACCTCCCAGGAGATGTCATTTTTTGGCATGTTTGGCAGAGTCACTGGTCTTCCATTAACCTGCACGTGTACAAATATGTTTTTCTTAAAATGTATCCAATAACTTGTAAATCATAGAAAGTGGCACACTCAAGTGGAAAACTCCAATACACCAGTCACAATACTCACCCAAGTTTCATGCTTGTAGTTGACACTGAGCATCATGTCATGGAAGAAGACATACACAGCTTTGACGCTTCTCTGGCCTGTCTCCTGACAGGCTTCCAACCTCACCACTACTCTGAACCATTGCTCCACCATAGCCGGGTCACACAGTTTAATCATCTCATAGTCCCCGTCACTGGTAATGGAGCCAGTTCTTCCATTGAAGAGGCTAAATGCACCCCCAACCTCCATTAAGCACTGCTTAGGATAGCAACCTCTCATACCGTTCTTAACCTCACACATTTCCGTGACCTCGCATTTGGAAGATACACACTGAACGTCGCCGGTGGCCAAGCAGGTGCAGAGCTGCTCACAGTCCTCTGACAGTATAGACTCGCCAATCTGACAAAGCAGAGCACACAGGAAGCACCTGAGTTAAATGGCAACAATACAACATTTGTACCAGATAAAATAAAAATGTGGGCCGTGTTATGTTAAGTTGATAACCCTTTTGAGTGTAAATATTTTGGTGGATTTTGGTTGTGCATAATGCCTTAACTAACCTTGTAGGTACGTCCTTGATGGTAACAGCTGCATTGGTCCCTGCTGACACAGCCAGTGCCATTGAAATAGTAACCAGAATTGCAGGCGCAGCCCTCAGCACAGGTGATGGGGCAGGTGATGGTGTCAGTGAGACCAGGACATGGGGTAGCACAAGTTTCAGCACAGATCTGATAATAGCTATTGGCAGGGCAGACCAGAGCTGTGTAGGAGAACACATTTTGGTTTTAGCCAATCAGTGCCATTATAGTAGGAAGTACATCAGGGATTCCACAATCATGTGCTACTTACGGCAGAAATCGGCAGTTCTCCAGTTTTTAATTGTCACGGACAAGTCCTGGCAGTCAATCATGTAGGCAGATATGCTGTTACAAAGGACGCTGCGAACTCCCTCAGCCACGCACACATCATAGACACAGTCTCTGTAGTAAGGGTCAGGGTTTATCACGTTGTGGCAGGACGCAAAAGGACCTTGGGGATTGGTGATGATGGAGCAGTCGGCCTCAAACACATGTTTGAGTGTACTGTCACACTTGGGGCAGAAGTCTCCACTGCAGCCGTCATCACACACCACTCCAGGCACGCTCACTTTCCAGGCTGCCCCAAAGCTCGTAATGTCCTTGGTTACTTTTCCGTCAGGCAGTTGGAACTCGTCTTCTTTGTTGTCGTTGAAGTTTCCACACAGGCCGCAGGTCTTGTCCTTGTAGTTGCTGGGGACGGTGACAGTGACATGGTAGACAAGGTCATAGGTCACTCGCAGGCCAAAGTTCGTAAGAATGACGTAATATTGTCCTTCCTGGTAAAGCTGTACTGCTCCATCATCGATGTTGAGAGGAATGGTTGTCATGACACCATTTAGCTAGATAAGAAAAAAACGGTGAGCTGTCATGCTTAGGCTACAGCTTTATTTTTGTGTAAATAAAACTTTTAAACGTTTTATTATATCCGAAAGAATGATTGTCATAACCATAGTCAATGTAATTGTGTTTTTTTTCTGCCGAAAAAATAAATAGTCTTAAATATTGTAGTTATCATATTGTCCTTCACAACAAAACGTGTGTCTCAAAAATTAACCATTGTCAACCTGTATCAAAAATCTGCCGTTTTAACTGTTGAGATAACAAACTATTTGACCTGATATCATGTACATCATAACTTACCATTACAATTCCAACTTGGTTCCTCCGTAGGATCAGAGTATTTCCGTAAACCTCTACGGCCACAAGCTTAGCCACAGACACCTTTGGATCTTCTGACATGGCGTACCATTTCTCATTCTCCACTACCACAGAGAAAGGAATCAGGTGAGTGCCCTCTATGTTGCAGGCTTGAGCTGCAGTGTAGGTGCAGGTCCCTTGGAAGTTATAGTGGCTATTGTCAAAGGTTGTGTAGTGGGGATCCCCAGAAATAGAGCACACTCCATTTCCGACAGGATGGCAGGCTCGAACACCATTCTTCACCTCACATTTCTCGTTGGCTCCACAGGAGAATTTCACACAGTCCACCTGAGGTTTATTAAATACATCAGTATTTAAGTCATTACCAAAATCAAAAGAGTTTTTTAAAAAGTTTTTTTATGACATTGTTCTGAAATCCCTTTTATAATTTTCATTGATGTTAAATTCCTAGTCGCTTAACGCATCTACATTTATCATTTTTAAAATAAAATGCAAACATTAAAGTCTTTACAAAGAAAGTAACTTACTGTGCCATTGCACATGCACTCCTGCTCGCATAGTCCGTTGGGGTAGAAGACCTGTTCATTCTTATAATATCTGCCTTTGTACAGACAGCCACACTGAGCCAGGGGCACACACTGGTCCCCACTCAGAATGAAACCCTCGTCACAGGCCCATCCCTCCTGACACAAAGCCTTGCACCCACTGGGTGGTGACAGACTGTCACAAGTAGCAGGGCAGCCATTGGCACAGATCTCATAGTGGCTGTGTGCAGGGTGCTGGAACTCTAGACACAGTAAATAGAACCAACATTGCTAGTGTTAGATCAAGAACAAAAGCAGCATGCTATTATCAACACAAACCAATGTTCATAGATGTAGTATTCCTGTATGGTACCACAAAAATCAGTTGATCTCCACGAAAACACCTCAGCCCCCTTCTGTTGACACTGGATGGTGTAGGTATGGAGACTGCTGCACAGTGTGCCCATGTTGCCGTTGTTCAGGCAAACGTCATAAACACAGTCGTTAAAATAGCTGCTGGGGTCCACTTTGGCATGGCAGTTGCGGAAGGGTCCTGTGGGGTCTGTAATGAGGCCGCAGAAGGCTTTTGTCTCATATTTCTGTTTCTGCGTTATATCACAGTCTGGGCAGTTGTTGCTGTCCTTGCAGCCATGGACGCAACCAGGGATTTCTGCTACCCTCCAACTTTTCCCCATGGCTTCAGGGGAGGTCGCTTGTTTGCCGTCCTTCATTATCATGTCGTCTTCCTGGTTTTGGTTGTTGTTGCCACACAGGCCACACATGGCACCCGCATAGGTGTTGGGGACCCTGACATTGACCGAAGAATACCAGTCAAAGGACACTTGGAGCCCAAAGTTGGTCTGTATAACTGCAAAGCCTCCGCTCCGGAAGGCAATAATTTTGCCTTGATCCAAGTTGAAAGGTAGATTGGTCAACTCTCCATTGAGCTGAAGAAGAAACAATAGAATAATTCAAATATGTTTGCATATTGAAAATAAATATACTTTTTAACTAAACCAAACAAACTAAACAAAATCACACATGCCATACATTTTGAAAGGGAAAATGTGATCTGTACATTTCTCACCGTTACTACCCCTTTATGTTCTCGGCTGACCACAATGGAGTATCCATAAACCTTGACTTCCACCAGTTTGGCGCTGGACCCCACTTTCTTCCCGCGACCGTCGTTCTGCACAAAGACATCAAAGGGCTCCAGTGCTGTGTCTTTGGTGCAGACACCAGCCATCTGATAGACACAGGTGCCCTGGAAGTCGTAATGATGGCCATCAAAGGTGCGGTAGTGAGGATCGCCGGACACCATGCAGAAGGAATAGGCCTTGGGGTGGCAACCACGAACTTCATTTTCTAAAAGACACTCCTGGCCCAATGGACAGCCCACAACTTTGCATTCCACCTTTCTGTTGCCTCCATTGCAGGTACACTTTGAAATACAGTGGGCATCCTCCCAAAAGGAGGCTCCAGCCTCAATGTAGAAACCTTTGTAAACACAGCCACACTGGAACTGGGGGACACATTTGTTACCACTGTGGACAAACCCTTGGTCACAGGTACAGGCCTCTATACAGTTAGCTTTGCATTTGGAGGGAGCCTCTGGATCTTCACAAGTGGCAGGGCAGGCACTGCCACAGAGCTCAAAGTGGCTGTTCTCTGGGCATGCAGGTTCAGCTGAGAGAAAATAGGTATTACTCTGAGTTAACAGGTTTCAATAGATACGTTTGGGACATATTATAGATGTTAATTTATAATATAATCATTCCAATTGGGTCAATTACAAACTCAGGTTTACTCACGGCAGTGGGCTAAGCTCCTCCAGTCAAGGATTTTGACCCCAGCCCTCTGGCAGGCACTAGCGTAAACCTGCAGCGTGTCACACATGAACTTCTTCACCCCTTCACCCATGCACAGGTCATATTGACAGTTTTCATAGAAAACTTTTGGATCAATGACAGCATTACATTCGTGGAAGGGCCCATTCATGACAGTTGTAAGCAGAGCGCAGGCAGCCTTTTCAGCCAAGTGTTCCAGAAAGCCGGTCGTACATTTGTCGCATTGCCCGGTGCACTCTCCTCCACAATAGATGTCCTCTGGCGGCCCAGAGACTCTCCAACTGTTCCCTAGTTCTGCCACTCCTGTGGCCACGGTACCACTGGGGGTGGTAAAATCGTCTTCCTGTTTACCGTTGAAGTTGCCACACAAGCCACACACCTGGCCTCCCAGCATACCTGGTACAGTGACCACAAGGTACTGCTCCCAGTCATACTGCACCGTCAGACCAAAGTCAGTCTCGATGATAACGGAAAAACCGCTCTGGTAAAGCCTCACGTTGCCCAGGTGGATAGGCAGATTCCATAGAGTGTAGTTCATCTAAAATAGGATAGGATTTCTCATTAGGATGTGAAATAAACTGCATGTTATGTTCTGTCAAGACATAGAAATGTGTATATTGACAGAAACCACAGGTTATTTATTATGAAGACCAGGAAACATATCCTTACCCTCACAAGGCCAAACTCAGAACGCACTAAGGTGATGGAATACCCATAAACTTTAATGAACACATTGCTAATTGATGTAATCTTTGAGCTTCCACGGTTTTTGTTCTGGGCCTCCACTTTAAACACTTGATGGGTATTATCGGGATTGCAGCTCTTGGCTACGGTATAGGTGCAGTTGCCCATGAAGTTGAAGTAACGGCCATCAAACGTGCGGTAGTGAGGGTCACCCATAGCCCAGCAAGTGCCAGTGCCAGGGTTAGCTTTTTTCACGCACACAGGGTTGTTATCCTTCATTTTGCACTCCTCCTCCTTAGAGCACGATGTGCTGCTACAATCATTTTTCACTGAGAACAAAATCAGACAGAAAAGAGAAAATGTTAAGATATACTGTTGGTCTCATCTGTAAAAATCCAATTACTTCCATGGAATTTTGCAAATTAAATATGAACTTGTTATTTGCAATGAAATAAGACTATTTTACCTACCTGTTTTTTTTGCAAACTGACTTCCAGAGCCAGGGGATCCATACCCGTTACTGAGAGCTACACCAAAACTATAAACACCAAACAAAGATGTGGGGTGTGCTAGCTGTTGGTAGTCTAACCCTTGCCCATAGGTCAGCTCAGCCCAGGAGTATTCAGAATTTGACACTTTATACCATGTGATGAAGCCACTCGGGAAGGGCACTTCATCTCTTGTCAACCCATCAAGGTCATTGGTTCGAGCAATAATAATGGCTCCGTTTACAAAGTTGTTTTGTCCCCTCAAAGAGTACGCTTTAGTAAATTGATCTGTGGGCAGGATATTCATCAGGAAGGGGTCGTAAAATGGCATTTCCCCTTTGGGACCTCCGTTGAACTCAAACAGTACCTGAATACCCTTGTCAGCCTTTATGTACAAGGCATTTGGCCATTTGGAAAAGAGCTCAATTATTTGCCCTGCAATCATAGGCAGTTCACTAATCTGATCAGCACCATCATTGTACTTCACTATGGTATACTGTGAAGCTTGGAGGTAAACACTGTCATGCCTTATCACATCACTGTGAAAAGGCAAAGGTGCCACCACAAATTCCTTCCCCCACTTGCTTACAGGAAGGAGCTGCTCATAGACATGGTCACAGGTTGTGTATTTCTGTGCACAAGCATGACCAGTGAGGACTCCCACTGGAAGGTTTGAGACTATTGAGGTGCCACTTAAGTCATCCTCGCTCTGGATCTGAATAGTCTCAAATGGTTGCAGGTCAATTTTCAGTGTGGTCCCTGCACTATATAATTGCTCCTGATAATTTACATTTGCTGTTAGTTGGATCTCAACCTTATTTTGGATATCATAATTAATTATGGAAAACTCTTTCTTGAAAGTGCCAGAATATGTGGATTTGGGGGTGAAGATTAAGTATTCTGTCCCCCATTCTTTGACTGGATAAACCACAGAGGTGTCCGCAGATTCTGTCTTGTAGTTGAGGGCCAACACTGTGATATCTTGGTTTGCCTCAATTAGAACAGTGGGAAAGTTTTTATTGCTACCGATCATCTCTACTTCTTTTGGTAGCACGAAGATTGCAGACTCTCTAGGCTTGGCAGTCATCTCCCAGGTATGGCCCAGGGCTTTAACCTTGATTACTGTGTTGACCGTAGCGTTAGGGAGAGCTGCCGCTTCAATCTGGAAGCTGGCATTTTGATCAAACTGTGCATTTTGCATGAAAGCCGTGGCAAACTGTTTCCCTGCCTGCCCCGCAGAACAGACTCCTGGAAAAGAATTGCCAAAACTTTTGATATATTGAGAAATCAAGTTAAGAAACTAAACTGAAGAAATGATCTAGATGATATCATGCAGATAAATTCCTTGTACTAGATCATTCAAGCAAAACATTTTGCCGAGAAATCTAACAAAACCTTCCATCAGCACATTCGAACCTCTAAGAATAAAAAACTGTTTATCAAATTGCTCTGTTAAATGTGACTATATTCTAAGGCCTTGGATATGGTTGGTATTTAATCTACAAAACACATTTTTTACACCCTAATCAGAAAAGATTACGGTCAGCATTCCGTCTGAACTTACCACCAAGGAGCGAAAAAACGAAACAGTGCAGTAACCCCTTCATCCTTTCAGTTATCAAACTCTACAGGGAGAAAATATAATTGTTACATTCAATTGTTGTTGTTTTATATTTCCTGTTTCTTGCCAAAAACAAGATAACACTAGATTTAAGTTAATTCTTCAATTTAATTCTTAAATTGTCCATACTAATTGACAACGTAAATTAAATCTCTCTTACCTGAACCAGAAAACTGGATAAAGGATTGTCGTATTAGAGGCTTTTTATTTCATTTGGTTTCTTGGTGGGAACCAATCACAGCCAAGGTGACAACACCCATTAAGGTACATGGGCAGGTTCCACCTATGCACCTGTCAAGCTTTGCCAGGGTGTTAGTAGATAAGATAATGACTAGGTGACGGTTGGTGGGTGCACTGTTAACACCCTTGCATGTCATGTTCTCTGTGATATGTATTCTGATCACAAGAGAAATACACTGGAGCGCCCACACACTTTGTATAAATAAGAGAGTAATAAAGAAGTTGTATGCAATTATTGTAGGAAGAACTTTTAACAATATTGGATTGATTGAATATTGGTTGTGCCAGACCTTGTAGATAACCCATACACAGTTGGAATGATTCTGTTATTCTGATGTTGTTCGGGTTGTTAGAAGATCAGCACTTTTCTGAGATAAAGCAAATATAGCCATCACCAGCTCAATAATTATTAGGTGAAATAGGATATTTAAAATGAAATTAAGGTGAATCATGTCGGGCAGTTTCGTACCATGTTTGTGATAACATTATATCGTTGTTTATATTCAGGGTGGCGAGTGATTATATCTCTAGTCACACCCTTACAAAATTTGAAACCCAAAACACACAAATCATCTACTGACGGATAGAAAAATTGTTGTGTCGTTAATATGAAAGATAAGGGTTGTGATGCAATCCAACAATGCATCTCAATCATTAGGCAAAAAGAAATAATTGTTAACAGTGTTTACCTTCTTTATGGGCACCAAAGACAAAAATTATTATGTTAGTGTTGTTTGAACATCAGGGAGAGAAAAAAGATTTGGATTACCACTATTCCTTATTTGACTTAATTTGTCAGTACACTTGTCGACATTTCTTTTATTGATAAATGTTGTAAATTGAATATGATTTATTAAATTCCATAATACACAAGGTGCCACATTTTTTTCATTAGCAAAATTCCTGAACGTGAGCCCCCAGTATTTGAACTCCCCTCAGCTTTACCTAATCATCAACAAACTGACTCAACCAGAAACCAAGATCCTTGACAACATCTATGTGAACTTTCTCATTTGATAACAAAATTGTATTCACATAAAATAAAACTCTTGTTCAGCCCTGAAAATCAGTAATTATTCCAACTTCAAGGCATGTTACAGTGGAAACTCCCTGAAACACAGGGACACCCAGTGCTCATCTGGACAGGTCATGGCAGGGTATCATGAAGACACCCCCAGCACGCCCAAAGATTCACTCCCACCGCTCTTCCCAATAAAAGTGGAATAGAGATGTCAATCTAAACAACAGCCTTCGTGGAGGACAACAGGCAGAGGTTTTGTGGCGATAACCAAACAACCATGATCCTGTGTGCTGGAGGCATGACGACCTTTCAGATAGTTGTTTTATTGACTGTTGGATGTGTGAAGCTGGGAGGTATGGTTGGGTATATGGTGTATGCCTTCAGTTTTCATTAATTTGGGAAACTGCTTTTTTTTTTATCTGTCACTGCAGTGCAATGATTTAATGCTATTTAATGTGTTGTCTTCTCACAGGTACTCAATACTTTGGTAATAGGAATGTTCCTCAACGGTTGATCAATATTCCAGATGTTCCCTTTCCCCCGGCACAGCCTACTTTAGAAAATGTTGATGCCATATGTCGGTATGGAAATGGTCGACCCAGATACCCACCTAGTTTTTTTCCTCGTTCGGGTTTGAGTCGCTTACGTCGTTGTGGAAATGCTGTCAACCGTTTGGAGTCCTGGTACAGCAAGTGCTGTAGTGTAGAAGTTGCACCGGAACTGACCCTTTGTTGTGCACAACAGGCAGTGAGTATTATGTAGATAAAATGTATGTTGATAAAGTCTGTGTGCTTGTATGTGTGTGTGTGTGTGTG
>JAVQJS010025751.1:0-31702 GCA_036024795.1 Galaxias rostratus | reverse complement strand
GAGAGAGAGAGAGAGAGAGAGAGAGAGAGAGAGGGTGAATATGTAGATAGACATAGGGATGGGAATAGACTAACGGATTTGAAGGCCTAATGATAAAACACACATATGCTGTGTTTGTTATGTTATGCTGGACATCAACCACAAGTTAGCCCATTTAGATGGGCCATTGGCAGTTCAGGAAAGAAAGGGAGATGACTATCAACTCGAACGAAAGACTCACTTATGACGCATTTCACTTACTTATAGCACTTTGCATTTCCAAAACTTTATCAGCTTTAACACAAAGCAGTGAGATCAATCAATTCAAACATACAGACTATGTAATAATAAATATAATATGTTTGAAACAATCACGCAAACTAAAAAGTAAGCACAAAACAAAACAAAAGTGTTTTTGTACAATTGCTTTAAGAGCAGCTAATCATAGAGGTGTCTGTGTTTGAAAGCTATTTGTTTGACCTTCAGTCGTTCACATACATAATAACTATCAATCTGTATAATGTATAGGTAGGAGAAAAGGGAAAACATAAAACAAACACGGAATGATCCACCATCAGTCGAACCTTCTTGCCAAAACAACATCTTATACAAAACTAAGCCTGGCGGAAATGTCAAAAAAATAAATAAAAAAAATAAAAGCAAATGTAAGCACAGAAATCACACATAGAATTATGGTAAATAATTGGTTGAGAGACAGCTCAGTGTGAGAGCAGGAAACCTAGCAGGAAGCCTAGTGTGTGTAAGCGTTGGAGTTGGGGGGTACTCTGGAAATAGATGACTGCCCTAGGGGTCCTCCTACATTATTAATACATGGATCTGTCGCTCTGGCTCTTACTCAGATATAATACCACTGCTCGCTGAATGACATTCCAACTTGATTTCTGTCTCCACACCCACACACCATTTAAACTTGCCCACGATTATCATACAGGAACCACCGCTCAGAGATGAGAAAATTGGAAGCCCTCGTCTTGGCTGTAAAGTTTATAATCACAAAATACTCAAAGCCGGGATGGTGTGCGGGAGTTGGTAACTTACAGAAAAATTTCATCCAAGCAGTTAATCACCCCCCCGATGTCAATGCATCACATAATTTCTCACTGATGTACTTAGACAGGGCACATCATTCACCGACTGACACATGGACACCTGCACCTATCACGGAAATTGTGTTTTTCACGGAGACACAAAAACATTACTTTACTTAAGGCCAGGCACAGTGTGTAGGTAAAACTACATGTATCAGTTTTCAAACTTATTTAACTTGTATAAACTTATAATCTAGCAATTATAATTGAAAATGAATTGAAAATCCCCCACCCCATCTGCCCCAACAATGAGTGCTTTGGATGTCCAGAAAAGTGCTATTTGGTTATGGTTATCTACATCAGCAAAAGGTGCTGTAGCGCTTCTGTGGACATAGAGCGACTTCACGCAGGCGCAACTCAGAAGTAAAATGAGCGATGGCCTGATAACGTGTCTGTCTCGTCTTGTCCACAGGTATGTTTTAAAAGTATTTTTGTGAACTTAAACTTGGCCGTAATAACGTGAAAACAAGTGTAAATGAATGTGGAAACATTGTAAAGAAACTGACCGTTTCGCATGGTTTAATGACGAGGTATCTGTATATTTTTGTACCCCCAACATTTTGTGAGTTCGCCATTGCTGTACACGGACAAAAGTAGCAGAAAAGATTGTATTTGAAGCCAGTATTTTGCGTTGTGATGTGATACTGAGGTTTCTAACATGTAAAAGCCAGTTTGAGTGTATTATAAGCAGAAATACTGTCCAAATTCAAGGTTAATGCAAATCGCCGTGTTAGAAGTTTGTTAATTGTTCAGCCGCCATTCGGTGGCACATTTTTGATCTGGCCGAGCGGTTCTGTGTGTGTATGTGATTTAAACCAGAGAGTAAATGTTGGAATATTGTATGTTGTGCTAATGTGAAATGTGATGATAGTGTGATTGCAGAAGTAAAATGAGCTATGGCCCTATAACGTGTCTGTCTCGTCTTGTCCACAGCCATAGTCTCACATTTAGGCAACACAGTCTACTAGTCTGTGTGCCACTTGCTATCGCCCAGTTTCCCCTAGGGCTGGCGCCGGTTTCAATTACAAAACACAACAGTGACATGAAGTGCACCTATGTTTAAAGTTCAAAAGAAAACAGTTGTCAGTGGATTCTCATCTTTCATGCGGGCAATTCTATAACTCATAAATCAGCATGCAAGTACAGTATGGGTGGCTGTCACCCACTTGTCTACCATCTATGCTGCATATACATGACATCCCAATGTTATTAGCATTTTAATCGTAGACATGACAATAGCCCAAGAGTCAGTTGGGGGAGATAGTTCTGATAAAATCAGAACTTATTTTCACAGGAGAGCAATTGCAGACAGGAAGAGGAATAGTTGTGCATGTGTTGATTGTGTTTTATGTGTAAGGTAACCTTGGGGAAGAATATATCCACCCGGCACAGGAAATATCAACGGGGTGATGAAAAACCTCAATCAGGAACAAGACTCCGCTCACAGTATAAATAAAGAAATAAAAGCATTGAGGAATGGCAATTCTGCTTCATTTTTCAAAAGTGAAAATAGATTTTTCTCTTGCCTATATCCCTGCATTGCCTTTTAGGGACCTCATACAATATCTCTCAATGCCAGAGGTTTTGGATTTGACATTAGCAATAATTACAACAAGATTGGGATATTGATAAATCCCAAGGAACACGCTTTTGTTGAATTTGCTCGGAGTGTGGTCCTAGCAAACGTTCCTCCATCCTTTTATCACAGTTGTTTTCAAACCAAATAGGGCTGTTCCCATATACAACCTGTCACAATTGTCAAATAATATGGTATTGATTTAACCTAACAGATTTGTATAATAAAATATATAAATAAAACTATCATGAGTACTACCTGTATCTTTCAACCGCACCAGCATCATATTAGAGCCCCAAGTCCAACAAATTGACTGAAAAAAAGAAGTTTCCCTTTTTGGCAGCATCTCTTTTCTTCAGAAATTACTTGCTGAGTTTTCAGCCATGAAATGGAGAGTACTTCCACAGCAGGGGAGAAAATTGGAAACCAAACGGTTGTTCAGTCTTAAATCAAAGTAAGGGAAACATTAGTCGTCTCTAGGGTGCTTATCAGCCCCTTGAAATCTGAAATTGAACTCAAATTCTGGAATGGAAGCTGCCACTCCTTGTTCAAAAGAAACTCTTCAATATGTAGGCAGGCGGAGTATAAATGTTAACACAGTTTATTTTGTGTCTTGTTGTGAAGGGTGGTTTTGCTTTGCTTTTTACCTATTTGTTTGTTATCACAGTTGGTCCCTTTTTTATTGGCTTGGTTTATATTTTTTTAACTTCCCCACCATGTCACAGGAACCGCTAGAGTAAAGGGTACTTGAGAGATCCAAAGATCTGAATGTGTTGACCTGTGCAACCTGACAGAATGTCTATTGAATGTTACTCCCAGTAAAGCATGTTAATAGAGTCCAGCAAGGCAACACGTCACAAAAAACTACATGGACAAGTCAACTTTAGGAAAAGTTAGATAAAGTCATCTGTCCTCAATAACCGAAGAGAACAAAGCAAATGTACTTTGCTTGCATCCTAACTCTGAAGTACCATATTTGTTCTATACAAAAGTAATAAAGTCATACTGCCAAGGGTGTTCACTCTCTTCTGAAAGTTGACTGTGTCCGGTTCCACTTCCCACGTGCTCTCTGGCACCTTAAAAGCATCTCAGCACCAAACCTATCATTTCACCATGCCAATTATAAAGTATAAATATATATTCAGTGAAAATCGCAGTCTTCAAACAAAAATGGAAAAGAAAAGAAAAGTAGTGAAATGTAGTTTTCAAATATAAGTACAGTATAATTGATCTTGTTCGTAATATGACGTTGCTTTGGGAGAGCAGATTGAAAAGGTTTTGATATCAAAGTGCTGCATTTTAATTGGATGATGAGAATGATGAACTAATTAACGGACCAGTGGGCAGATTGTAAACAGACACTAACAAAAGCACTGATCTTGTCCGTTAAGCTTTCCCTCACTAACAATTGAGCAAGCGATCTTAAGACGTCCTGTCAAAGCACATTAGGATCTTCCTTTGGGTAATTAATTTGGACCTTTTCCTGCTTACCTAATAAACATGCGCATAATCTATTGTGACAGAATAATAAAATACAGGGGAAAAAGATGCAATTAGGTTGATAATCTGTGGGGATGAACAATTACATTTTGGTATCAAGCCCTGATTCTGACTTTTAATCAAGTTTGTGTTTGCTATGCCCACAAACTTCAGCTCTGATAACCAAGCATGAATTATGGATGCTCTTTTGACGTTGATGTGAAGGCTAAACAAACTTGGCAGCGTCACAGCGAGGTCTTAACTCACCATGATCCAGCTGATCTGCATGCGTAGGCTGGAAGCCCAGCACTTATGACAGAGGGCCAGAGACGGGGTCCACAAGTCCAACCCAACCTTTTCCCTCAACACTGGTTATGACGAGGGGAAAGCCTATAACTGATGACCAGAACATTCCACCATGGGCTTTATGAAAGTCCTTGTTTTGACCAGATAGCCCTGACTCACTAAAGTAAACCCAGAGAATGTGTGTGAAAAGGATTCACAGCAGTACCTTGAGTGTCAACACAGGAGCTATTCTGAGCTATGCTGCCGGACCCACAGGTTCTTGTGCTGGGCAGACATTGCTCTTCCGGCTGCGGCCTCCACAAGTAGCACACTGGGTCCTCACAGGGCATGGACTCTATCAGGTGGGGACAGCTTTCCAGGGAGCCACGCGGCTCCCAATGCACCTTCCGTCTCCTCTGTCGAAAACCTGAGGATAAAGAGAGAGAGAGAGAGAGAGAGAGAGAGAGAGAGAGAGAGGAGGGGGAGATAATTGGATTCAAAAACGTTGGAAAATTAGCTTTTGCAGAGACGTTTAACAAAAAGAACGATTAAACCATCTTGCCAGACAATGTGGTGCAACTAAGGGTGGGAAGGAGAGGAAAAAGTGAAACCATATGGGCGGTATTTAATTGTGTACGGATTTCGGGGGATGTGAGTGACCTCTCGGCACCTTTCTCTGTCTCATCAGTGGCTCCCCTGAGCTCCGAGCTGCCACTGGAGCATTCGCAGAGCTGGGAGAGGAGCTGATAAGAACAGCTAGCCCTGTCTCTTCCCCTAACATTGACATCCGTCTATTCAGTCCCTCCTGCAAGAGATGGTCTCATTACTGTTGCACCTGGTACTGGGACCTACTCGGTCTGCTCGCTGGCTTACTCAAACATCTTGCAGTATAAGGACAAGGCCAAAGATAGATTGATTCCATCACTTAGCATTAGAATTGTTAAGCAAAAGGTCCAAGCAGGGATATTTCTTTCTTTCTTTCTTCTCTAATTGCAAGCAAATGTGACAGTTCTTGAGCACACATCTGCATGCTAGATGTTTCGCTGACCAGCATCAAATCCGTCATGGCCAGATCTTTGTACACCTGCTGTCTGCTTTCTGAAGGTTCTTAACAATTGTTTGACAAGTGAATACTTGTATTCCCCTATTTCTAAACAAAACATGACACAAAGCAGTGCTTTTCTTCAACTCTGCTTCAAATGCAAAGACAGGGACTGCAGATATCTGAACGTGAGAAATAATCACTAAAGCCCTGCGGTCGGGAGTATTGAAGGAACACAAAATGCTGCAAACCCGCTCATATATCAATGTCATGTACCTGGGGGGTTGGTGGGTTGGGTAGAATTCTTGCCTGGTTCTTACTTTTTACTTTCAGTCTTGTTTTCGCCAATAAATCTCAACTATCAGCACCACGATAAGGTAGCCTTGGAAACAGTCATAAACTATTTTGAGCACACATTTTATCATCGTTGTCACATTGTTGGGCCCTATGTTGTATTCTAGATAGGACATATAATAAAGAGGATAAGATCTAAGCGAGGAAAGGGGAAGCTGTCTTAAATAAACATTATTTTTAATCATTGCCATACTTTATATCTCTACCTGTTATGCTGTTACTGTAGCAATGTAACAATGCAGCCAACATTTTGTCTGTAACACTACAATAAATACCTTATTACTGAAAAGGGTAATTCCGTAAGTTATTGAAGTATTATCGCCATTATGATATACTTATAATTGATAGATTTTACGCCACTGTCACCACTGAACTAGACAAAATCTCGGACATGGACAAGTCACAGGGTGTTATAATGAGGACAAGGATATCAATCAATAAGCACAGGGATTTTTTATTTATATTTTTACACCTGCTGCTGTTGTTTTGTTCAAAACTTTATTTTGTGAAGAAAGGTACATTATGCTATAGTGCCTCATCGAATGCTAAAGTAGGGCAGGTTACTTCTCGCCACAGCCGACTGGCTAATCCCAGGATATCCAGGAGACAAATTAAATCCACCAATCACGCTGGCCCCGCAGACCCGATGGGAAAGCCCTCTCCTAGGGGCCCTGGTGAGGCCCTCTGCAGCAGTAGCATGCAGAGATAACAGATCGATCCCCAGCATCGCCCTGGATACCCGCTGCCCACATCTAAACTGTGAAAAACTATTTTGCACAACCATATCCCGGTGGATATTAAAAATTGAAAGGTTTTCCTGGTCGCATCAGATTTATTCCAGGGATGACAAGTGGTGTCCTCCGTCACGGTTCGACGCCCCTACATTTTGACTTATCAGTCCTTCTTCATTGCTGTCCCTGCAGTCAAACATTTGGTATGCAGAATCATTACCAAAGCCCACCGTGTTCACTATGCTCTCATAACATCTCTGCCTTTTGCTAGGGCATGATAACATGAAATGGATCAAAAGTCACCGTGAGCAATTTACATGTGGAATGTGTTGGGGAGCCCAACCCAAGCAGTCAGGCTCCCTCCAACAGCCCACGGCTAGACCTCTGACTCAACAACGCCCCTACATGGGGTCAGAGAAAGATCCGTTTCATTGAGGCACTCCAACAGAAAGGTGAAGCAAAAGCTGAGAGTGACAATGAGTTGAAAAAACGTGAGGCCCTCAAGCAAACAAGGCCAAGAACACTACACGGTTACGCAACCACGCTAAATATTCCATTGCAATGGCGGAGGAGGCGCTTGAATATGAATGGTACGCTTTCAGAGCTTTTTCTATGTCACGTCATTTTATGCATGTTAAGGAATGTGCATTAGAAGACACTAAAACACATTGACCAATGATGGGTGTCGCTTCACATAATTGACCAAATATGGTATTTTCCGAGTGCATCGCCCCTTAAAAAAAAGTAAGGTCATTCTCCTGAAAAGTGTTTTGCAAATCTCAAGAGACATTTTGTCAGGATGGGTGTCATGCTGCCCTTTAAGTATAAAAAGAGGGCATTCAAACACCTCAGCACATAAACACGTGCAGAACCCACACAAACACACAAGCACACAAATAAACTCACAAATACAACGCACACCTCGTCTGCTAATCCTGGGGCATCAGAGAACCTGAATGGTTTAAGATGATTCCACTGCAGACAGGCATAAAACATTTCTGTGAGCACACAACACACACACACACTCAGTATGTGCACACATGCATGCGCCGCACACACACACACACACTCACACACTGCCATACAGAGTACACACCAAAGCCTCAAATACACCAACCAAACAAAGGCAGGGAACATTTAGTCTGCTGTTACTCTTCTTCCCCTTGGGAACTGCGACTCAGGTTCAAGCTTGACCTGTTTCTGTCTTCCATTGGGTGTGAGGTGGGAAATAGTATGTACAGTAACTCTGTCTGCCCGTCTCACACCCCCCGGCACGCTACCCTCTCACGCCTGTACCTTTTCTCCCCTGTGGCTCCAGGCAGCTCTCATGAAGACAGGCTCCCCAGGAAGACCATGGGGAGAGCATGCAATCTTGTTGACAGGAGATGGAGCAGTGCTGGACAGACAAAGGGATCTCCCTGCCGGAACACAGCCTCTGGCTCACAGGCCTGGAAACTACACATAAACACACAGACACACACAGACACACACACAGACTCACAGACTCAAACACACACACACACACACACACACACACACACACACACACACGAAAGAGAAAGAAACTAGAATTAGCATGTTTTGTGATGTAGGCAGAGAAAAGATTTGTGCGGGAATGGAGAATGGTGTGGTGGGATGTACAATTAGTGCTGGCTGAGACATTGCAATGAGAAAAAACGAGCAGTAAAGCATGTAATTGTAAATGTGAATAAGTCAGGATCAAGCTATAATTAGAGAGGAACCAGCAAGGTTGCTCAGAGCTTAGACAGTGCATATCCATATAGCACTTCTTATTAGGTTGTGATAATGTGAAGGTCACTGGAGCCCAGTCACCTGTAAATGAGCTCAGACATTAGTCTCTTACAGACATGTTTTGAGGTGTGTTCTTTGCTATCCTCAACAATTGGATTTTATTAAATGAAATGTTCCATTTAGATGCACCTCCTCACATCATTGAGCAGCAATTTTCCATTTAAATGAAAGCCCAAAGAGAAAATACACTAAATGTCCATTGTGCATTGTGTCTTCCAAAAGCAATTTACTTGGTTGCTGGTTCTCTTGGGAAACAAAGAGATGGTTACTTTAAAGCATAGTGATAAAGTGCATTCTACACTCTCTTTTCACTTGTTTCACAAATTGTGGTTTTGGGTGTTTGACAATTCCCTGACTAGGTTTGACATCACGTCCTAGGGGACCAAATTGTTTTCAACAATCCAGTGTGATCTGCTGCCCATAACAGAGGCCGACCAATGCAGGAACAATCTATTTACATGAGTTACCACTGTGCTGGTGTAGTCTTGGCAAACCTTGCAGTTTATTTTCCTTGATCATTGCCCCAAAACAACACACACTGTCATCATCATGGTAAGGCCACTGTGAGGGTGAGACACTTTCCAAGCGTAACTCTGATCTAACGCAAGTTTTGCGATCACTTTGGAAGAAACTGAAACAAAAACAACACTGACTTTCACATTTCCATTTTGTACCGAAAGTCTTTTTTCAAATACAATTAAGACATGATGAATTTACTTCATGCACAATTCAATCAATCTAGAGATGTATCGTTCTGACAACATTTAAGTGAGATGCAGTTGTGGATATGAGGTATGGAATAGTGATCGGTCACAGAAGGAGACCTTTTTCTGGTAACAGATCCCAATTGTCCCAACACATTCAAACAGTTCCTACGAATGAGACGTATGGAATGGGCTCTTTCAAGCATTTGGATTGAACCTAAATGCTCTTCTCTTGGGTTGAATGAAGAAATGCTTGAGAAGTGAAGTTTACCCTCTTTCTTTGGCATTAGGAGTGAGATGTCGGGGACCTGGACACAGTAGGTCTCCCTCGTCTGTATGCCCCCTCCACAGAGAACCGAAAGGTTACTGAGCCGCCTGTCCTGTTGGCTCAGCAGGGGGGTCACCAAGCACTCCCCCCAGTCGGTTGTCTTCCACACGTATCTGAGAGCACACGTACACACGAGCGAATGTAAGCACACCGCGAGAATGAAATTTATATCCCAACATATTCAAACACACTTTAGCACCAGCATGGATTACAAATGCATAAAGACTGGATACATATTGCCTATGGTGTTGTTGGTTTAAATAAATGTTATGGCTGTGTTGATTGCTACTCTGCAAACTTTAATTCCCAGAAAGGAAGGCTGCATGAGATAATGAATAGCATAAGATGAATAAACGCTATAAAAGGCCAATGAAAGGCTGGAAATGAATGAGGAAAAGATCCAAGAAAGCTTTTGAAATCGAAATAAAAGAAGCTTTCAGCTGATATGCGGCCTCTTAACGCTATTTTAAGAACTAAAAAGATACACAATCATTTCCCAAACTTTAGACCCAAAAAAAAAAAAGACATGGCACAGTCAATGAGAAATGTAGTTGTTCCAAAGCCAATAACATTCACAGATTTGATTAGAACAGCACTATGGTAATCTCTTAAATACTTCTCCTCAGTTGTGAGGTACCGTAATTGCATAACATTTTCTCCTTAAGACATTACATTAAGCTTCTCTTGATACGTTTCAAATATATAATAGAATGTCAGCCTTCCCCCAATCAATGCATACATTATCCACATGGTAATGAGCTTCAACAAAGCACAGAGAAGAGAAATAGAGAACCTTGGACAACTTGGAAGAAGATCTCCAATAATATTGCATGCCTCTTTCTCCTCGAGGGTGGGACAGTCATTACCCCCACCAATGGGAATCTGAATCACGATACGGGTTCGGATCCGGTAACCAGGTGACAGGTCAGCTGCCCGACATGTTTTGGAGCAGGGACTCCACGAGGACCAATCCGAAGTGTCACAATCTTTGGGCATGACGCAGGACTGGAATGTCAAAGGGCCATCGTCTTGGGTGCAAAGGCTGGAATTGAAGGGAAAGCAAGTCGTCAATTGACAAGGAGTCAACATGAAAAATATCACAGCCAGTCTCATTTCATAAGTTAATGCTTTCGTCGCCTTTTCAGAGCTTGATAAATAAAGTTTCTAAGCAGAGACATCGCGTAGGGCTCAAAAATGGATGATGGATGTAAGCTGCTCTGTGGTTTGATTAGACTTGTCAGTGCAGGTGCCCATGTGGAGGAATTTTAAAACAGCACATTAGGTGTAAGTAATGCCATCTACATATAATACGACCTTTCTGTGGGAAATTTCAATGGAGAACAAAGATGACGGATACAATGACCTCTTGATGTGCTGCATAAAGTATGATGTAATGCATGGCATTACCCATATTATCCATGAAAAGGCTTCCATAAATCACATTCGCACAAAAGTTCGTTTCATGAAGTCAATTTCCAACAGCAGGCAGGCAAACACATTCTTATTTGGAATATACATAAATGAATTACATAATGAGTCACATAATTAAAATTAGATTGTTTAATTTTAACAATTTAATAACTTAGGTGTACTATAATGTGCGTGTGGTGTTCATTTTTGTTAGATTTTACTTGGTAATTAGACTTTAATTAGAAAGGCAGAGTGAAAAAGGAATCACCTGGGAAATATATATTCAATACCTCAATGGTTGCTCCTGCCATGCATAAGTGAATATTTTAATGTAACTTAAAAATAATTTTCCTGCTCTCCAATCATTAAAAGGACTCAACTTTTGCTTTCTCACAAGATATGAATATCACATTCCATTTTGTGCATGATACACATTCAGTTTAAAACTTAATTACCCCAATTCACTTTTAACTCATTGAATTCCTTTCACTAAGGAACATCAATCATCTGTCATGCACGGTTTAAAGCCACAAACATCAAAAGGGATACAAAGCAATAAAACGGTTCCAACGCCTCTCATCGAGCAGGCCATGCATATGAAATCAATTTACTGCTGTTCATGAAGTCATTGTAACCAATTAGGGGCTCAAAATATGGAGCGTATTTGATCATAATTTACTTTCAACATTCAACTGATATTATTGCTTACATTCAGTACATTGGACACTCAAGTAAAATGGTCACTTGGACTACACGGTACTGTGTCGCATGAACATATTGCATATCTCACAGCATTTTGGTGAATGACTGGTCGTTTTGTAGATACAAACAAGATTTTACAAGTGTGTTTGTGTGTGTCTCTGTTGGTGTGTGTGCGTGTGTGTGCGTGTGTGTGTGCGTGCGCGCACGTGTGTGTCTGTGTGTATGCAAAGCCATTCTTATCCAGCCAAATACCAGCGTAAACCCTGAACGAAAGGCCTAGACAGAGGATAGCAGCATTTGACATTTACAGTCGTCTTCCAGTATAGCCCTGCGTCACCATGCAAATAGAACTGTTAATCGTCTTACTGTATGTATCCTTCAGAGAATCACTCCAAAAAGTTAAAGTGAACAGCCACAAATTAATCCAACAATATGCTGAACATATATTTCACAGAGAAAAAGGACAGTCTGTGTCTTCAAGGCAAATTACCGTTGATTCTAACATCATAAAAGACAAAGCATAATACAACCCATTGCAGGTGTCGCAGAGGCCTGTTTGTCACACACCTTGCTTGGTACTGCCGAGAGAAAGCAGAGATTAATGTAAGACAAAGCCGTATGTGCTGTGCCTTTCTCCCAGGCCCATTCCCAAAACACGGCACTTCTATTCTTATCATGCGGGCAGCTGCTACTGCACCTTGCTTTCATGACAGTAATCTGGGATTTAGACCTTAAAAAGGGCTTATTCATGCATCATGTGTATCGCTCAAGTATGCATCTCTGGTGCACAGATCATCTCGCTTTGGATGAAAACAGTGACGTGCAGCTGTGTCAGATTGGCTCACCTCAACATGGCATTCTTTCCGTCACTGCGTGTACAGCGGACTTGTCGGATCTGGTAGCCAACCTCAACGTTCCACCACCTGGGGTTATGCTGATGAGTAGAGGGTGGGTGGTGATGGCGAAGGTGGGGGGTGGTCTGAGTGTGCCGTTTGACGGTGTTTCTCTCCGTGCTTTTCTCCTTGGAGCTGGTGCTGAAGTTAAGTGTGGTCCGCCCGCTATGCAAGACCCCTTTGTGATGGGGCAAGCGACACTCGCTCCAGGGCCCTACTTTAAGGCTGTACTGATATTCACTCTCCCCTGCAGGACAGGCGGTCGGGTTGGAACAAGTCCTGGTCTGGGTCAAGTTGGGGCAGTTGGACCCTCCGTACATTGGCGTGGCCAGAACGTGTCGGGTCCGATGTTGCAAGCCTACACCACAGGTCTTACTGCAGCTGGACCAGGAAGTGAAATCGGAAACCACACAGTCCTGGGGGCAGGGGATGAGGCACGCCTGCTCAACAGTGGGCTTCTGGGAAAAGAACTCGCATATCCGAGAGGTGACCACCGTGCGGTTGGAGGTGCGCACACACTGGACCTTCCGCCGCTGGATGCCGTGCTGTGCGGTAATGCACTCGGAGGTCCTCAGCTTCCGCTCGGTGGAGAAAAAAGGGACTAAGACACAAGATGCCCACTCAGACACCTCCCACTCAAAGAGGTCCTGGTGCCACTCACAGACTTTGAAGCATTGCCGTTGGCTTTCGGGTTTGTCAGCTTGGTGGCAGTTGGAGTGGTGGGTGGTCCAGCCTTCCGAGTGAACACACCACATTGTTCTGGTCTGCACCCCGCCTGAGCCACACTCCTCACCCATACACCTCCCCCACTGACCTAAGACAAAAACAGAGACACAGAGGATGGTGATAGCAAGCCTTTAGAAATGCAAGCAAACAAGGATTTGAAGTGGGTCTCAATCAAGAACAGTTCTCCCCGTTTTCGCTTTAAATGCATTCATGAGAAGGAATAACAGGGTATAAGAAAATTGCATAATCAAAATCCACAAATTACCTTTTTATAAGGACCACCTTTTTTCATTTGAATGGACTGAATGCACTGCACTTTCCCTGGTCCGTTTTCCAGCTCATTACTACACAATAACTGGCCAGCAACGTGCAATTCCAGCTTTGACCAATTAAGGGTCAGCTGTGCTTCAAAATTAAGCTCTAACAATCAACATCTCCCGGCTCCTGATACATTTTCATTTTCCTTTTAACTGGCCTGCTTGGCTTATTATAATCAAAATTGAATCAGGTAAAACTGTTGAGGAATTTAACTTGGCTGTGTGAGTTTAAGACAAGGAGGGATTGTCACAAAATGTAATTTTAGGGAATGATAAATTGGTTGTCTGTTATTTAGATAGGGACTAATTTCCCTTTATTTATTTTCCCTTTAGGTTTGTTAAGGGGGAAAAATCATGGGGTATCGGGTCATGGGTTATCATTGTTCACTTGCTGTGCCCCTGATCTATAGTCTCCAACGGTACATCTACTGCAAAGCTTTGCTTCCTGAAGTCTATTCCCAATTCCTTTTAATATTCAGTAATTTGGTCTTTGTTTTGAGGAATAATTCTTTCAATATCCAAGAATTTAATTGAAGTAAATGCAATAATGAGATTCCCGTTCAACATTCCATTTGCCTTCAAATGACAATTTACTGAAACAGATCAATGCTTTTTCAGCTGTGTGCCACAGACATACAATATTAACGGCGTGTTTCCCAAGCCATTGATCATCATTACACTGTTACTTTCAAGCTGTTGTTTTCTGCTTAAGGGGGCAATATTTCAAACTGCTGAATTGTTTCACAGTTCAACGGAGCATGTCATTGACTTGATTCACCCCAGCATTCAAATGCTTACTGTAGGACACGGCTCATATTGTTGGAATTATCATGAGCCTTATTAACTTGATATTCACATCAAATACATCAATATACATGATGCGATGACATTGCACCAATATTATAGTTCTATTCTATACCACTGTGCATTATATTAGGAATCATCATTGTAAACCCTGTATTGAAATAATAATATTTCTATATGACTTGTATTCTTATGGTTTATTGATTGCACCATTAATTATCCTTTGACAAACTAGTGATATTTCCTTTGTCAATGTTTGTATTCTTTTAAACTGATTACATGCAGAAATAACTTTGAGGCTCTGTTTTCTTCCACACCCGTTGGTCATGTGATTTAGCAAATTATTTAAATTAATTTACTATTCTTTCACAAGCAAGCAGTTTAGAAAGCAAAAGGTTGATCTGTGGACCAAAAAATAAATTCTTATTTTTTTTTTACCATCTGCACTTTTATGTCAACCCAGTCTCTGTGAATGGATATAAGATATGTGGATAAACAAACATATTCTCTAATAGCATCATAATGTAGTGGACTGAAAAATTCAGGCTTTTGTGGCTGTGTATTTATCCAGGGACATGAACCAAATGTAATATCGTTGTGCAGTGATTTGAAACGGAGCGATTAGGCTTTCATTGTATTCTTTTCTGCCTTCCAGGTCACATCTGCCCCAGTGTTGTCATTCGAAGAGTGCTGGATCCAGTGATCACTACCAAGCAAAGTTAGTGGTACTGCTTTACAGTGGCTCTGTGCGCAATTTATGGGTGTGTTATGAGCGGTGATTCCAGTGAACAGGAGCTGGCAACACCCCACACGGCTTCCTTGCTAGCTCTTCTCCTCGATAAACACTTTCCCTCCCAGTCTTCTCCCGGGTCTCAGAAGAGCCAACAGCCCACAGCTTCTTCACGGCTGTCCCAGTAAACCCTAAGGGGGCACCACTGCTCCGCATGTATTAACGTCTCCACCGCTGTCATTATAGGGGGATGGGGGGATCTGACTGGTTTTCATAGTTTCTCTACTTACCAAATAGGCTAGACAAGATTGTATTGGGAAATCATCCCAAAAGGAGACACTTTCTCTAGGAGTGGGAGGATTTTGTACACAGATTCCGGTCAGTGAAAATGAGATGAGATGAGAAGCCTGTGAAATCCACAAAACACTTTGTTCATCTGCCCCGCAGTGCTTTTGTTTTCCGATTTGAACCCTCCTTGGCAGACATCTGCTGAGTTGATTAGTCATCCATCTTCAACTTTTCGGCAAGCAGTTGCGTTTGACTGTTTACATCCCCTCATTCTTTGTCACACCGCTTTTTAATTAAATGATACCTATGGCTGTGAGCAACATTATGCAGTCCGACATCCCACGTGCCATACTTCATCACCCGTAATGTATGAGCAGTGAGAAGCATTCTTAATTACAACATTCATATGCAGGAATTCATCAGATTATCATCAGCCAGTCAATCCATCTTGAGAAGTCCTGAATCAGCTAATTCCATCCAGATGTGTGCTCCAAACCCAACGTTATTGAACATCTAACTGATGGTGTGATATTAAACAAAATGCCCAGGGACCATATAACTCACTGGGGTAAGTAAACATTCAGTCATCTGCACAATAAACGTTTTATAATCAATAAAAGTCGGTAACTGAGGCTTTTTTTACACGCATCCTGAGTAAACGTACAAATGTACTGCCAACAAATGGCAACAACAAATGCCAACAAACCTTAAAACAATCAAGAGAAAAAAATGATTATAATAATTTAAAAAATGCATTTAATTCACTTGATAATTGGGAGTGAGTATGTTTATTTTATTTGGTTTTGTGTAATAATGTCTGGCCAACAAACCAGGCGTTTCCCCACACAAAACCATTAAACGCATCTTAAACATTGGACTAATGAATTACCCTCAGGGTGCAATCTTAGTAATGTCTCCAATGGGTTTCAGGGGTAATTTAAAATTCTGCCTTAGATGCTCAATGCTAGACGTGCGTTCATCCCTTAACATCATAAACAACAAAGATTGTCTACACAGAAAGGTTAGTGTCTTGCAGTGTATATGTGTTGATGTTGTATTATTGCAATCATTATAGCAGTTATCTAGCTGCTGAAAACAATTTAAAATTGCATTAGTAGTTCTAACTACGTTTTTTTATAAACCTATTGAAACACACAGCCACCATTTAACACTCTTGGGTATAAAGTGTATAACAAATGCTTAATAAAAGCTGGGCACAATTTATTTCAGTGTCTATGTAATAATGACAGGGAATGGCAAAAAACCTGACGTAGATCCCAACAGTATGTTCCATTAGCTCATTTGTAATTCTATTCAAGTGAATAGTACAGTAGTCCTAATGGACAGAGTACCTAACTCGATCATGAAATCGATGCTTCTTATGAATTTCTTATCAATGCTGCTCACATCGTTTACCATCTTGTAAGCTAATATAGACTAGATTTAGATTTTAACCGAAAAATATGTACATTTTGAATACATGACGTATAACAGCTCTGATTATATTCCCATAATATCGAGAACAATCCAAGAAAGGGCTGACAGGACCCTCAGAGTCTTAGCAGTGATCAGAACCTTCCCAGTGTAATTGCTTGTCTCGTGAGAACTGCTGAGCGCTTTGGCACCCAGCCAGCGTGGAGGTGACAAGTAATTGGCTGGGATGTCATTCACTGCCCTGTCTGTTCATCCTCTATTGGCAAGGGATTTCAGGTTTCAAGCACAGCTGCAGAACTAATAGCCATATCTATAGAAAGAAACCTGAAGGGGAAACACAGGTTTTTTATTTTTATTTGTATAGACCCCAGGTCACCGTGTGACAGAGAAAAAGTAAAGTATGGTCTCTTCGGCCATGCTCTGTCTTTATACAGTACTTGTTGACCACTACACTTGAAGCCTACTGAGAAGTACCAAACTTTAGACAAAGTGACTTTACTTTGTGGTAGTCAAATGGTTAACATCACTGATGCAGTAGATTACAAATGATTTGTGCAAAATAAATAAAAATGTAATTCGTGTCTAAAAAGTCCTGATTTCATTCTCAAGGTTAAAGTCGACCAGGTATTAAATACTTCCCTCCGACGTAAATCTATTCATCATATCAAGGACCAATGAATGTCTGTCGAAGAGAAAAATACAGTTTGGTACCCTGCAGATTGGAACCAGTTGGGGCTAACACTTGGGTTGGCCACCACCTTTTGTCTCTTTTGGTTCCCTTTCACTCCAAAATTAATCAGGCCCACATTCATTCTCGCTCTACGACGATCCGTGGGAGGTCATATTATTTAAAAGACCAATCAATTTAGCATTTCACATTATGCATTTTTTCTTGCTGTGAAGTGGTTAAGTAAAACATTAATTTTTTTAATCCTTTGATACCAAATATGATTTTTGGAGCGACATATTGCTGCTCACATAAATGTCACCAATCATTAATATTTCAGACTTAGTACTCTGATAAAAATATATTCAACCCAAAGGGATCCAAACACAAAAAAGGCTGCATTTACTTGCTTTCATTAATTTGCTAAAAACTTCACACTTTTTTTTTTTCAATTTTCAGGTCACTTTAAAACCAACCTCATTAAAGCAGCTCTGGATAGTGTCTTCTACGACGTGGTTTTGACTGCCTCTAAAGTTGGTTTGCTGCAATAATTTTCCCTAACCGTCATAAAGAAGACATGGAGAATGCTTGTGGACTATGGGTATCGCATTGCATGATCAACAAATATACTCCAAGTATGAGCATCACAGACTGATGTGCATATTGAATATTCTTCAAGAGGCCTGCTCTGAACAAAACAATTTTCATTCTCCCATATATATTATAATTTGGAAACTGTAGGGAAATATTGATAATGCATTAATCCAAGAAAGTTGCTTATAGTGGATTTAATATGTTTATCAAAACTATCCTGTGATTCCTCCCTTATTTCAGTATTTTGAACCCATGGCAAAGTGCGTTCAATCTTGGACATCCAAAAACAATTAAATATTTGCGGTGATCTGTCTATTTCAAGCAGCTAACATACAGTTTTATCATACTGCTTACCACTAACAAGTTTATATATGTATGGAGTCCTTTGTTTAACGGAGAACAATTTGATTAAACACTGGAGAAGGAGCGAGGATAAAACCTTTCTGTAGCAGTCCTTTTAGTCAACGTCTGAATTGCAATTAACTCAGCGTTAACTGATTGATTGTTGATTTAGTATTGACAATATCACTTTCAAACGCAACCTGTTTCTTTGTCATCCAAAACTGTTTACTTTCCACCTTCAGATTCAACCAATTAAATGAAAGCGTGTTGATAAACAAGCATTTCACTGGGGATCGTTCTTCAAAATTACATAATTGTTAGACTAAGATTCGAAACTTCCATTCATCCATCCATTATCAGAACCGCTTTTCCTATGCAGGGTCACGGGGGGCTGGAGCCTATCCCAGCTGACTTCGGGCGAGAGGCAGGGTACACCCTGGACAGATCGCCAGTCCATCGCAGGGCTAACACATAGACAGACAACCATTCAGACACACATTCACACCCACGGACAATTTAGAGTCACCAATTTACCTGCATGTTTTTGGAATGTGGGAGGAAACCGGAGTACCCGGAGGAAACCCACGCTAACACGGGGAGAAAATGCAAACTCCACACAGATAGGCCCTCAGGTGGGAGTCGAACTCAGGACCTTCTTACTGTGAGGCAACAGTGCTAACCACTGCGCCACCATGCCGCCCGCGGCATATAGGTTATTTATTTTAATTAAAAAAAACAAATACATTTACAAAACAATGTATGCTGTCGGTTCGCGTGTACCCCTGACCACCCACTAGGTCGAATAAACAAAAATATGTTTAGCTTGACCTACAGTCCATAAATGAGTTTAAATTGTATACGTGGTAATTTGTATTCGTTATGAACTGGACATGCACCAACTTATTAATAGCCTTCAAGAGAGCACGCATACACTAAAACTTCCATTCACTACCACAGTATAAACTGCTGGCTTTGTATGGGAGCAATTAATGGATGCCTTTTCAATTCCATCAGTGGTAAATAAAGTGAAGGGCAGAACCTTTGTATGAGTTACACTACGATAATACCAGGATATCACGGCAATATGTTTGAAAACACAAGATTTTCACACACAAAAAAGACACATCTTGCACTTGTTAATTAAGTAGCTAATTTATTCCATAATTCTACACAGGCAAATGTTTATTCTAGTGGTTAAATCCCCTAAAACAAATTTCAGAAGGTCAAGCTCCTTTTTTTCAAAGCGTTTTAAAGCTTTAGGCCCCAACAAAGGATTTTTTTTCATTTCTCTTGTTTGGAGTAAAACATATTTAAGCCTAACATTTAAGTTGTATTTATGTATTTTAATTACATATAAAAATCCTAGCTAATTGTATTAGTTTTAACACAAAACAATAAACTTAATGCATTTTTGTCAGACATAAATTAGACAGGGATTAGATTAATATAGTATTACAAATACACAATAATCAATAACCAGGATTATGCATGTCTATCAATTAGTCCAATATTTCAAACTTCATTCTATACAATAACATGTTCAATCAACCCAAAGCCATTCTAGAGACTAACTTAAGCTTTCAGAGATTTTATGAAGAATCAAAAGATCAAAAATCTGAAAACCTTGACCACATTTACATATATATCACACATAATTGCAATTTTATTTTCAACAGGCCATATTTACAGAGAAAGTAGAATATAATAAATATTCCACAATGCTCTGATACAAATTCAGATCATATTATTTTTGCCTCTGCAATAATACCTGATTACCTTAGATTGGATAAACTCAATAGTCTGTCCATTTGGAATTACAAAAACTGATTGTTTACATGGAATATACCTAGAATAAATTGATCTTATTCTAAACCATTTTATTTAAAGTTTTGTTAAATTAGCACAAAACCAAGCGAACAGTTACATTGAGTACATTTTACAACATTATTTACAATCAAAGAAAAAACATTTCCAGTGTGGAACTGTTTGAATTGGAACTTGTCTTTCTGAGATAATGCAAATGAGTTAAGGTTTGTATTGTATCAAATAATCAAATAGTCTAGACGTTTCACACTAAATCGCCACCCTTTTCAATTTAAAGGTTGTAGGACTAGTTCGCTAATCCCTCCCAAACTTTGCTTATCAGCATGGGACAGAATACAACAAAGGCCATGAGTAATAACACTCAATTGGTGTCCAGAAACTGTCGTTTGACGAGGCTTCTATAACATAATTCAGAATCAAAACTGGAAAAGACAACAGCATCAATAAGCAAATATAAACCCACATTGTCTACCATTAACTGAACAGTCAGTTGGTACACTTTAATGTAAACTTTGGGGGAAGCATGTGACACTGCTTGCAGTTCTCTACCAAAGGGCATTTTTGCATTTATGAAAACAAGTCTACTTAGCATTTTGACCATGCCATTTCCGCAAATAAATCTCTGGCAAAAAAAAAGGTTTAATAATCCTTTATATCCTTTTACCAAAACATTATATTTGTGCATTTATGTTTTTTTAATACCTTTAGTGTCCTACGAGCATCTCTGGAAATTGCCTTGGACTATACAAAACCTGCTGAATAAAATGTTAGAAACACAGCTAGAAAACACTTGAATGACTGATCATTCATATTTCAAAAAGAAAAACAGGTAAAACTTTATGGCGGTGAAATTCCTTTCCATTACTTACTGTGTTGTTGGACAACTGAAAGAAAAGCAATTGTCCCCTGAGGAAACTCTCATATCAAAATGTTGTCATAAAATGTATGTGTTTATAAAAAACAATATCACCAACACATTTTTAACATATTTTTATTTTTATGCTATCTTACATTAAACGCACATACACTCTATTAATAATAATACAATGTACAACAAAGACCTCAAGAAGAAATCTTATTTCATTTCAAAAAGCGTTTTTTTTAAAGTGACTTTTATTGTTTCTAGCCAGACGTTTGGGATGCAAACATATAAACACAGGTTTACCAAGCTAAACGGTAGGATAAAAGCACCCAAAAAAAAACATTGTTACATTACTATTACATCAATACCGCTTCTATAACAGAACAAATGAAAAACAATCATGAAATCATTCCTAAGACAGATTCACTTTAATCAGAAATCTTATTAGCATCAACTTCCCACTTCTCCAGGAAATCCTGCAAATTCAAATTGAATGTATCAATTCCTTTTGAAGACAGGTGTACCCCATCTGCCCTGTAGAGACCGGTGTTTGAGCCACACCTAACATTATCATGTGTGAGAGCTGTGCCACCAAGTTCGGAGATAATGCTATGAACTCTACGGTTGATAGTGGTTCTAACCAAGTCTACCTCATGACTGTCCTCAGAATGCCTCCAAATTCTCCGCGGCAAAATATCAGACCAGACCAACATACATTGTGGAAAAATGCTTCTCATCGAAGTTAGGTCTTTCTTTACAGACGCCAGAAGATCCGTTGGGCTGTCTGTACTCAGGTCGTTTCCACCCAAGTGCATAATGACCACATCTGGGTTGGGCCATTTGATCTTGAGCTGGAGCAGTTGGGGTAGGAGCTGGGGCCACGTCATGCCTTGGGTCCCCTTCCACCACACAACTACACTGCTAGGGTCCATACCAAGCTGCATACCCACCTCTGGTGATTTGGCTCTCATCTCTGCCCAATAAACTAATGAATGACCACAGATCCACACATTCCGGGGCTCGCTGCGAATAGGTTTGCCTAAAGTAAAAAAACAAAAGGGTGCACCCATGTGTCAGTCAGCTAATGTGCAGTTGACAAGTGCATAAAAACAAACAATAGGAGCAATTGTTAGCCTAAAAGTAGTTAGTAAATTCAGTAAAATTACAAATAATTTATGTTTGTAAAATAGGGAAAAAATAAATATATCCTCAATACATAATAAAGAATCACCTACCTTCGTCTTGGTGAAACAACACAACAATATATTTTTTCCATTTTGACTTAAATACTGAAATACAGTTCAACTGAATTGCATCTTAACTAAAGTGAAATTTGAACTACAAATTAAACTGTAAATTGAAACCAAATTACTGATTTACGGTGGTCTAAAATCATGCAAAATCACAATAAAAATTGTACATGCAAGCTCTCTCAATGACATTATACATTATATATTCATGAACACAATAGTAATGAGAATCTCAAGCAAATTGAAGTGATTCCCTGTTGAAGAAAGGTGTATTCATATTATTACAATGAGTTTGTTTTCCATCTGTAATCACTCACAAATTCAGGGGTGCGAGAACAAAGTCCTCAGTGCAATCTTGTGTGTATGGTAATAAAAGTTTAAGTTTAATCTTAAAAGCAAATTATCTTTTTGTGACTTTCAATCTTTTATTAAATAACTTTCTTATCCTGGTAGGTGTGTAGTACCTCAAAGAGTCAAGAGCCATGTTAAAAGCATGACCATAACCTGAATTGTTAACAGAAACAAAATAATGGCAATCATGAAATTCATGCACATATTGAAAAATGGGAATAAAGATATTGCTTTAATGCAATACCCTAGATAGCAATTCTGTCTTCAAGACCGCCCATTTTTTTCTTATAGAGCAATATATCTTTGCAAATACATACTTTTCAGTCCATTATGAAAGAATGTTTCATGTATGCAAGGCTATAACTAAACAACTTTCAAACGCTGTCTTCCAATTAATGCCAATATATAAAGTAAGTATGTATTAGATGTTTCTTTACAGGCCGAGGTAGTCTTCCTTTAAATGTATTTTTAACACTCTCATTCGAAAACAGAATCAGTTAATAGCACTGCCTGATAATCATATACATGTTAATGTGCCAAACATGACAATAAAATATATTTTCATAAACAGTTTCCAAAGCCTAGCTAAGCCCAGCTAACACATTCAATGCTAGCTAATTACATCTTTCAAGAATATAGAATGATCTTTTCACTTAAACTCAAGGTTATTTTAAGCACATTGTTTTACTCTTGACACTATTTTACACGGCCACACAATTACGCCCAAAAATAGCCTAGGCTTCTTAATTCAAATATTAAATATGCTATTAAGTGCAAAAAATATATATATACATTTTACTTGGACCAGCAGGATAAAAAGTAGTCTTCCTTTCATGGTGTTCCTGTTATACCATTCATTTCTTGATAGATGAAATGAGCCGTTATGTTTGCTAGAAAAGGTGTGTTACAAAAATTACCACTTTTCTAAGCTCCCAAAGACTAGCTTAAGCTGTGCTAACTAAGCTTGGGGCCATGTTGACTCAGTCAAATCAGGAAGTGGAATGTTTAACCACTTCTGCAATTAAATAATTGCTAAAAACATGCCGATGGGATGTATGGATTAACTACTTAAGTACTGTTTACTCTTTGAGTAGACTGAATGGGCCCCATCAGGACATAATGTATAATAAATATAGGCTTTATTGTCAACTAGATATTTTCAACATGTTCCAAAGCGGCTAACTTCTGAACCTTGTAGAATAAATAACTAAAATATGTTATAACTATAACAGTTTACTAGACACTCATACAATTTTCAAAGACTAGCAATACATTTGACAAATTACATATTGTTAGTCAATCTCAAAGACCTGGTTTCCTTTACAAGCCAGCGTAAAAGCAGTTTTCGGATGGTTTTAATTATTTTACATTCCCATCCCCAAAAATATATCTTAACAGTACTGCTAGACAATACTGTTAACCGTTAATATACCAAACATGACCAAATATCTTTTTCTAAAAAATGTCACCTAAGCCTAGCTTATTATCTCATCTAGCTAATTATTAACTGACCCTAATAATGGTGAAAACTAATTAAATCCAGGCTACAACACTGTACCTCAGGATTTGACCTACCTTAGAAAGTGTCTTATGGAATAGCTCTTGAATAACTGCCTTTTTGTCACCAGACAACTTTTCAGTGTGTAACTAATTCTAAGTTAATTGACGTTACTGGAATTACTTGGTGGGAACCAATGTAATATTTCTACAATGAACAATTAAAATAAAATTCTAGCAAACTAAATTAGATAGCAAAACAAAAAGATGATTTTTACTTCAGAAAAATCATGGATAAAGAAGTCTTCTGTTCTTGGGTCTTCCTTTTAACTTCACCTCCTGTTTGGAACGATCTGCTATTTTTCACTCATACAACATATTTGGCAAACATGACCATTATAAATCCCACCCTTTTTTGACTGAGCTGTAACTTGTCGTGCGATATACCTGCTTACATATAATCGCTAGGTAAATATGTAGCAATTTCAATTTAAAACGGTCCTAGGCAAACCCTAGCTTTCTTTGTGAGAAGAACAACTCTCACAGGATAACATTCTGTCTCACCAAATACTAAATGCAACAAGGTCTGGCTTACTTTGTTCCCATGCCTGCATAGTGCCTGCTTCTGAAAAAGAACCTCATGACAAGATGTATTAAAAAGTGTCAATATGAGGGGGAGGCAGATAGTTGAGGGGGCAGTGGAGTGCAGAACAAGTGGGCAATGAGCAAGCGAAGGCACAAAGTGTGCAAGGCAAGTGTGCACGACATCTCTCATGAAAGAGCAGTCGGAATATGCTATGGGGAGACATCTGTCTGTAAATAGCACCAGGAACACTGTCTTTGATAATCGACAATCAAGAAAGACCTTTCAAACTATTCTTAGCTGTTTTTTGCTACTGGCACTGTTTAAAAGCAGTTTATTGGCTACTGGCACTGTACAAACCTATTCATGCTGTGCAGTCAAAATGGCTTCTTTGTCTATGTCTCATAATATTTATCAAAACATTGGCTAAAACTTCAATAATTGCGCACGTGCAAGTTGATCTTAAGGTAGACCCCTAACTTTGGCACAAAAAGATCAGTTTTTTCTATATTTTTTATGATTTAGGCCCGAGGGGCCTAAGCGTTTCTCTAGACAAGCCTATATAGGACTGTGACAACAACAACTAGTATAAGAACTTAGTAAATACCTAGGGATCAAAAACTATTATGTTTCTCACTATCTTAATACCTAATACTAATCAAAAATAGAATCATAAAACCATTAAATCAGTCAGGTTGCGATTGTGGACTATGAAGAGTGTCGGTTTTTGTCAGCATCACTAACTGCAGACAGACTTAGTCCTAAAACATTGGATGTATTGGTCAATCCCGCATATAAATTGACCCACCCAACCTTGGCGTTTATATTTTGATGAAAGTTACTCTTATACACACGCAAATACGGTACATAACGTAAACAATAGTTTAACACGCCTTCGATGAATTTAGCAATTGGGTGATATGATCCTTTCTGAAAAGAAGGGTTAGTTTTCGTAACTAGTTTTTCACAAACCAGCTTTGTAAATTAATTTACAACAAAAGCTGGGCTGGAAAGCAGCTAGTAAAAAAATATCTATATCTATAAGTTGATACCTTATAACTAACAACGTTTAGTTACCATTTTCTTATGGAAAAATGTTAACCTCTCCATTCTGAACCAATTGTAACATGTAAAAAATCTCACAAACAAAATAAAAGTTCTTTGAGCTTTTGGTCTACAGTAATACAATATTCTTCTGATTCAATGTTGCACAGCCCATTTAAAACACAAAATTCAACTATCATGCGTTTTCTAGACCCACCTTTTACCTCACCATCCCTTTGTTTTGAAATCGATGTTGACTTACTCCCCTAGGTTATAATCTGCGGCACTAACAGAAAATTGTTTTAACTATGTTTGATACCTGGTTGGTTTGGATTAGCGTCCTTATTCATTCTGCGTCGAGACACCATTTCTTTGTACTGCTGTTCCCTTTGTTCCCTTTGCTGCTCCCTCTTCTCCAACATTCGCTGGTTAAACTGCTCGAGCTAAAGTAAGGGCATACACAAGGATATTTGAACAAACCTTTAAAAAAAAATGTAATGTGCTCCTATACATTGGATTATCCATGCATTCATGAATTGATTGTGTTCATCCAAAGCATATAGTGAGTGAAATTTTAAAACTTGATTTAATGTAAGGAACAAAAGTAGCATACTTTTCTCTTCTGTTTGGTCTTGATGTCATCGTCTGTGTCAGCTGAAGTATGTGGAACGTCGGTGGATTCAGCACACGGTGGGGGCGATGAAGGTTGAATAGTTTGCAGATTAAATTGTACAGATTTAACTGGTTTCTCTTTTGCTGCAGACGTCACAGTCTCTATCACCTTGAGGCACCTAGCAACTGTTGAGCTAGTGAGCGGCTGATAAGTGGAATCTCCTACAGAATGCGGTGACACCTCTTTCAAATGACTGACTTGTGAAGGCTGGGTGTTGGAGGCTGGCATCGCGGGGGCCGTTGTTTCATGTTGTGAAGAATATGAAGAGGAAGGGGGTGGGACTGTCGTAGGCTGTCCATAGTAAGGAGGTGGTACGTTGGTTGGGTAACTCATAGGTGCCCCATACGGAGGGTATGCAACTGGAGGCGGGTACGTCATGGTCGGTGGATGACTCAAATTGGGGATGCCAGAGCTCTGCGGTGGTGGATATTGTGCACCTGTTCCTGGCTGCCACCCGTACAGCACTGAGGAGGAGTAGGAGGTGCCCAGTACTTCCTGTGCATACTGTGAGGGAGGTGGCGTAGGCGCGGCGTTAACAGGTATGGGCTGAGTGCTCTCCAAAGTCTTGGTGAGACTTTGCATTTGCCTAGCTCTCTCCAGTGCTTCCTCCTCCTCCTTGTCGAGGAATCCTTCGTATTCAGAGAGTCTATTGTGGGAGCCTTGTCGGCTCCCATATGCCTCCTTGCTGGATGATCTTGCGGGCGAAGGGGACTGAGCGTGAGCTGAATCAGCAGAGCTAGTGCGACTATGACTACCATGCCGTTCCACCTGTCTCAATAGATAGTCACTCTCTTTTTCGGTGGATGACGACTTTTCTGTCTTTCCACCTGGTGTGCTCAATTTTATGCCGATGGTCCGCAGCAGGCTCTGGATCTTGTCAAACTGCCCGGTCGGGTTTTTACTTTCCTCGCTGGTTTTTTCAACAGAGCATCTCTTGGGGCTCTGGCTGGATAATCTATCCTGATCTCGTCTAGGTTGGTCAACAGGCGACGACGGGCTTTTGTAAAGATCCTCGGCTGCAGGTGTAGTTTCCCTGCTCAGAAGGAACTGTTGTACATTCGCTACACTTGCTGTCTTAACCGCTGCACTGCTTGAGGGTTCCTTCTGAACTAATCCTAAAATACAAGAAAAGCCACTACCGTCTTGGACAGCTCTTTCGTGAGGGAGAAGGCCATCCTCACAGAATTCAGGCTCTATAGGTTCATGGGTTTCTTTTAAGGCAGGGATTTCATTTTGAGGCCCGGTGCCTGAAGCGGCCGCTAAACTTGGATTAAGACCTTTGTTGAAGATGTTGAGGAAGTTGCTCATCTGTGTGGTCAGGATGGGTTTATTCTCCAGGGATGTAGTTTGGCTTAAAGGAGGTTGAATAGGTGAGGCTGGTCTCGGATAGGGCTGTGTGGGAGTGGGTGATCTTGGACAAACTTGTTCTGATGCAGACTCATTGTGGGGATACTGGTGTGCAGACTGGGCGTAGACTGGTGCCTGGCTGGGTTGAGTGGGAGGAGGCTGCTGTTCTTCAGGGGACTGCCTAAGCTGTTGTTTGTAATTTGCAGGAGCCTGTTCATAGGACCTCTCCTCGAAGGGGCGCTCGATGTAAGGACGGTCACCTTGACGACCGTCACTATAAAAACGATCGTCATAAGAACTGCTGTAGGCACGGTCACGGTAATGACTGTCATATTGTTCACCATAACGATCACCGTAAGTGCGGCTGCCACCGTAGGGATTGTCATACGGGCGGTCATAATAGAGCCTTTCAGGATCCTCATAAGGTTGAATATGATCCAAGGTTGGTGGATTGTACCGGTATTTTTCAGGATCAGGCGACTCGGTCTTCAGAAAAAAAAAGAGATGCATTAAAGACTTGACAATTAAATAAATATGGTATTGTTTTAAACTATTTCCTTTGTGAACCACAAAATAAAAAAGCTGTCACTAGCAGAGATGAGTTCACAATTATGAATTAAATTCTTGAACATTCCCAATTACATATTTAAAACACACAGACACACAGATCTAAAGAGCAGAATGTGTAGTATTTAGTATTCAGAATTTAATCTTTGTTTGTTTAAAAGTTTATTTGATAATGATAAATAATATGCATTTTTTTTTTAAATAATAAAATACCACCAACCTTGATTGGGAATAATGGCCCACCAAGACTTTCAGTTCGTTTCTTCAGAATGGACCGGACTGGTTGAATTTCCTTGATTGGTACCGCAATCCTTCCATGGTCATAGTCTATGCAAGTCCTGTGTTCTGGCTCCATCCTCATGTCCATCATTCCGCCTCGCGGCTCCATGGAGACTAAAGCTTTTCGACGAGCTATCATCTCATTTAGATCATCTAGCTCTCTCTTCTTCCTAGCCAGCTCATCGTCCACAGCGTCCCCATGTCGGACTCTTCCTGGAGGCAAGCTAGAATCTCTGCTCCTCTTGATGCCTTCTCGATCTTTGCTGTCGCCATTTCTTTTTCTGATAGCCCTGTCCTTGCTCCTCTCTTTGCTCTTCTCCCTGCTTCTGCTGCGACTCCTGCTTCCTGACCTGCTGCGTCTGCGGGTTCGCTCTCGGCTGTCACTACGCCGGTTTCGGATAATTCTCTCCCGGTCCCGGCTTGTGCTGCGAGCCTTTTTGTAGCGCCCATATTTGTCTTTGACAGGGCTTCTGCTTCCACTCCTGCTGCGTCCATATCTGCGTCTACTGTTGTCGTAATCTTTCTTAACTGCACTTACTTTATTGTCCTGTGCCCTTAGAGTTTTAACAACCGCTTTCAGCTTGTCTGATTCGGCTGAAGACTTTCCATTTGACTCTCCAGGGACATCCTTACTGAAAAAGAAATATGCGATTGACAATTGGTATGAGACTTGTCACACATAAAATAAACTGGATTCAAAAAAGGGTTCCCTGCATTTATTGTTCCAGTCCCCTCCATTGCCAATATCAAGCAGTATTTATAACAACTGTTTTACTACTCAGTAATGACAAGGAAACCCTCAAAAACAATAATGATGACTTGTATAGAGCAACCAATTAGAGCTCCCCTATAGTGTAAAGCGTTGTGGGTGTATAGAAAAGCACTATATCAAATGCAATTAAGATTTTTAAACGTATTTACAGTATATACAATGCATTACACAGGACGCCTGCAAGTTGGTGAATACACGATGACTTTATGAATGCTTCAAAAAGAAAACACGAGAAGACCGACATATTATTCTCTGAGCAAGCTTAATTTCTTAACTTACCTAGTGAAGTCCAATTCCTTGGCAGTAAGGTCACTTGTCAGTTTTATTGTCATTTTCTGCTAAAGAAAGTAAACAGTTACAACTTGTGATAGTTGACAATAAAAGCTTCATAATATTATTTTAGCAAGGACACAGAATACTACCCCCCCCCCCAAAAAAAAAAGCGCCCTGTTTTTGTATATCGTACCTTGGCCTTGCTGGCACCTAAGCCTCCCAACTTGCGCACTGGAAGGAATACACGCTCAACAAAACGCTTGATCCTGATCGCTTGAGTTCCCCCTTCTGCAGTTTCATGCTAAAGAATAAAAGTTGTATGTACACCCACACCATAAAAACTCTTGAACCCAAAGTTGAGAAATATTGGCCTCAATCAATTTGACAAAATCAGCAAAAAGTGAGGGGGTCTGAATAGCTTCTGAATGCACTGTATGTCAATGTATGAACACAAAGTGGATACAAGAGAACTGTCTTTCATCTACTTGAATTGATTTGGAGTTGCTGGAATACAAATGTTGAATTGGAAATACGACAGAAATTAGTTGCAAAATAAAATAATGTGCAGTTACACTTACGGGTATGACACTAAATTCCACTTTCTCGTTTAGCACGAGCCTTCTTTTCTCCATCACTTCACTCATGCGAAAGAACAACTGTGGATTTTGCTGACATCTGATGATCCCTGTCTCCTCCTCCAACTCAATTGCAATACCCTAGAACAAGAAAAACACATCCATAATGGATATGTATTTTGAATTAAACAAAATTTTAACCTAATTAGTTAAGTTAAACCACCCCCTGTTAGTTATTTTATGCTTTCTGGATGGACTAGTACATTATGCATATTTTTATATATAATTACGTTTTAGTTTACACAAATGTTTATTTACTTAGAGGATAATTTTATTATTACCGTTATACCTTTGGAGTATGTACTAAAGACTGAGTGTGATCGGAATAACTGAACTCTTCTCTGTCAGTTCCAGCTGAATACAAAATATACTTAAAGCCAGGAAGAATAGGACCCAATGTGTAATGAAGTATCGATCAAGAACCATGATGCAACATTAATCTCCTATATGGCTATTTCTAATTAGTCTCCTCCTCTTAGAATCTGCCATTTCCTAACGTACCGTTCTACGTTGCTCAGTCGACTCCTGGAAGGAATCCGGTAAGATTTCCACAAATATGGCACGCTCTCTCTTGGTAAGACGGTGGGTGGCGATATTGAACCTAATCCGGTCACCGTCCATCATTGTGGCGGTAGTCAGTGTGTCTGCCGCTGTGAAGGAAACCTGCTTCTGTTCTCCGTCCAGTGTCATCACTAAACGGCCCTGCTGGTTGTCCTCCTCCTTTTCTGGCTCTTCTCCTTCAACCTGCATAAGGAGAAGGGGTATAGAGGTGTGGATAAAACTGCAGCTGGAAAGAAAGCTTTTTTAGAGTTTTAGAAATAAGATCTATGTCACCAGAGGCACTTTAGAATCTCATTTTGAAAAAAAAAAAAAATCATATGAGGTTGTTTTTTTTCCCTATTGGATATGTATTAGAAGTGCATATTAACATTAACAAAGGACTTGCTACAAAAATCAAGGTTAATAATTATCTTTGAAAATGTAAACTTGACCAAATATTGTTGTATCACTTCCTAATAAACAAGCACAAGTCCTATCATAGTTTGATTTACCTCATAACCACATTTAGTAAGTAAAAATAAACTACCACTATCATTGTCAACCCATATTATTACATACACAACATATACATGTTTTTTATTATTCAGAGATTAGTTATGACCAACCTAATTCTAAACATATGTGACAGCTAAACCCACTGGGGGGCATCAATGGAAATTTTATGTAGATTATGTTTGTTTCATGCTCAGTACACAGACAACCTGTCATACTTGTAATATTATATAATTGTATATTTTGAATTAGATCTTATTTACTTTGCGTTATATTTTATTGACATATTTTATTGACCTATCTTTTTTTTTTTTTATTAATGTCTGCATTAGCGTTGGGTGTTGAAGAGACACAAGAATTTCATTGCATACTTTTGCCTCTGTAAT
>JAVQJS010025726.1:0-12701 GCA_036024795.1 Galaxias rostratus | reverse complement strand
GTTCAACTGCCATCGTCAGTGTGAGACCCAGATTCCTAAAGACTGTCCAGGGGAGAGGAAGACCAGCAATGGGGACTGTAAGAATGACAGAGTCGAGTCAAGTGCATTATTACTTATGTTTACTAAAATCACGTAAAAGCAAATGTCATATGTGTAATCATGACGTTCTGTCACTTTTTATACTGAAACATAAAACACCAATCACAGCGGATGGAATATCAAGCTAGAATTCACTGTATAACGCTCAGTTGGTCTGTGAACTAGTCCAATGTTCTTTGAACTAATTCCAGCTATCAGCAAATCCCTCTTGAACAACCGCTCACAGGAAGTTCCTCCTGACTCCTGACATGTCCTTATTCTTGACACCACAGCACAGAGCTTTGACTGTCCCATATATGGAAGTCTACCAGCCACCGGCTACAGAGACGAGCCTGACGAGGGGGAGGAGCCTGACATGAGCAGCTGCAGTAGTGTGTCCTCATTTGACGACGGCGACGACCAGGCGTTCACTGTCGACTCATTGGCTGAGAGCAATGATGTGTTACCTCAACAGATACCAATTGGGTATGCTTATTCTCAGTGATAAGAGACATCCCCCTGGATATGCATTCACATTCACCACTTGTATCTTCTCTGTTTAAAATTACGATAAAAAAATCAGTAACATGAATATTAACAAAAAAAAATTTGTTCATCACCTTTGATTGTCTCTCAGTTGTCAAGCCAAGTCAAATGTAGTTATTCAGCCCATTTAAAAACAACAACAGAAAATTCTCTGAAGGATAGATTAGGCCGGGTTAAAAGGTTAAAACACCCTCTAATCACATCGTAAAATCAGATAATATCAATAACTAAAACCCAAAATGCCGTCAGTGTGTACTTTTGTGCGTTCACCTTTGATGCTGTGTTTCTGTTCATAATAAGTCTCTCTTCTTGGGCTTACTACCCTGCTGTAGCCCGTGTTTCAGTAGCTATATCCCTCTCATGAGGGTGGTGCAGTCTGTGCGCCACACCAAGAGGAAAGCCAGCGCAGTCCTCAGGGAAGGGTGGCTGCTGCACCACACCCACGCTGACCCCATGGTACGGACAACACACACACACACACACACACACACACACACACACACACACAAATATCTTCCCACAAACACACACACGCACCCGCAAGATATACACACAGACATACTCACAAAGATCCATCCTCAAAAGCACTTATCACAAACCCGACTAACCCATAGTATGTCTCCTGCTGCTTACTCCAGAGGAAACGTCATTACTGGATCCTGGACTGGAGGACCATCACTCTGTACCAGAACGAGAGCAGCACAAAGTACTATAAGGTAGGGCTGTCCCTTGACTTCAGCAGCAACTCACCAGTACCGACACACAGAGAACATCCCCTCAGCACAAGGTCCCTAACACGCTCACCCAGCTTCTAGTCTGTGATGTTCAGCCTCAATGTGAACCTGAATACATGGGAGGACGCCGGACTTCTGACGCCCTCTCTCTCTCTCCCTCCTTCTCCCTCTACGTCTCTTTCTCTCCGTCCTCACTCGGCTCTCCCGGTCTCTTCCTGCCTCCAGGAGATCCCTCTGTCCGAGGTGCTGCAGGTGCAAGGCCCCGGCCAGCTCTCGGTTCCGGTGACGCCGGGCGACGGCGGCCACACGCTGGAGGTGGTGACGGGCGCGCTGGTCTACTGTGTGGTGGCCGAGGGGGACGGCCAGGACTGGGAGGAGGCCCTGCGGAGGGCTCTCATGCCCCTTCGGAGCAGCGGGAGCGGAGGCGGGAACACGGCGGGGGACATGGGGGCCCGTGGTGAGCTCACCAGGCTGATACCATTGACCCTCTTAGAGGTTATTTTAAATATTGTTTTTGTTCACTCACTCATGTGTTTGTTTATCTACTCCACAGATAATGGACCGCACAGTGGAGAAAGTGTGGTAGGTGTCGCTAGTGCTTTTTCACTTTCAGTTATTAGTGATGCATTGCATTTTGAACCTAATTGTCTGGTTTCATATTGTGTGTCAACACTTGTGTATGTGTGTGTGTTTCAGGATGTTAGTTCTGTGTATCAGATATCTATGGATGAGGTGCTTGGATCAGGACAGTTTGGAGTGGTCTATAGCGGTATACCTAACCTAACCATACGCTAATGTACTGTCAAACCGCTGCACTGTATTAACAACTTCAAAACGTTAATTGGGAGTTTCACAAAAGCTGGACAAAAATAATGTTGTCTTTCCAAGTTGTCTATTCAAGTTGTCTTTACAGCGTATTTTATATCTAAATGCTTTCAATGTTTGGTAAACGTCATGGCAGTATACTTCAAACCGTCATGTTGAGTGAGGTCCGATCTCGGAGGGAAGTGCCCTCGTTGATTCTGTCCCCTCCTCAGGCACTCACCGACAGTCTGGTCGGCCGGTCGCCGTCAAGGTGATCGACAAGACCCGCTTCCCCACCAAGCAGGAGAGACAGCTCAGGAACGAGGTGGCCATTCTACAGGTGGGCTCACTCGTCACGGTTGCTGTCGGTGGACACTGAGGCAGAAGGCTGGGATAGAGATTTGGATTGTGATTTCCACTGTTTTGAGTCCGTTTAAGACATAGATGTTACAACTTTATTAGCCAGCAATTAAATGAAACAAACCAGAAAGTGTGTGTGTGTGTGTGTGTGTGTGTGTGTGTGTGTGTGTGTGTGTGTGTGTGTGTGTGTGTGTGTGTGTGTGTGTGTCTGCGTGCGTGCGTGTGTATGTGTGCATTTTTATATCGTTTGTTTTGATGTACGGTCCTCTATTCTGTTTACAGAACTTGTCCCATCTTGGAGTGGTTCTGTTGGAGGGCATGTTTGAGAGCATAGAGCATGTCTTTGTTGTCATGGAAAAACTCCACGGAGACATGCTGGAGATGATCCTGTCCAATGAGAAAGGCCGGCTGCCTGAGCGCATCACGCGCTTCCTGGTCACACAGGTATGTTTTGTGTTGTTATACAGACTTAGACCCGCTGGCACTTTCACAGATTCAACGTTTCTCAATTGTCAGTTTGCTGTCATTAGCTCTCTGCTGGTCTGCACACGTCACTACCTAATTATCGTTTGGTCCTGTGTAGATCCTTGAGGCTCTGCGCTACCTCCATTTCAAACACATCGCTCACTGCGACCTGAAACCCGAGAACGTCCTCCTGGCCTCCCCCGACCCCTTCCCTCAGGTGGGTCCATCTCTTCACCACATGCCGTGTTACTGTACTCTGTACATGTCAGCCGACTGTATTGTATGAGTGTATGAGTGTTGGCATAGAGTGTAGTGTATGTGACTTGTGTGTAACATATTAGTGTGTAGTGTCTAGTGCGATTTTGTGTATGTGCTCTCTAGTGTGGGTAGTGTTTGTGATGTAGTATAGCATAATGTAGTCTATGACCACATCCTTGTGGTACGTATAATAAACTATGACTTTTTGAATGATGACTCTCTCTAAAGGTTTTATCAATTAGATTATATGACCCTTCTCATCCATCCCTCTTTCCCTCCCTCTTTCCCTCCCCAGGTGAAGCTGTGTGACTTTGGCTTCGCCCGCATCATCGGGGAGAAGTCCTTCCGGCGCTCGGTGGTGGGCACGCCGGCCTACCTGGCGCCCGAGGTCATCCGGAGCGCCGGCTACAACCGCTCTCTGGACATGTGGTCGGTGGGCGTCATTGCCTATGTCAGCCTCAGCGGCACTTTCCCCTTCAACGAGGAGGAGGACGTGAGCCAACAGATCACCAACGCTGCCTTCATGTATCCACGGCAGCCCTGGGCCACCATCTCCCTCCAGGGTAGGTCTCTAAAGTCAGCACCAAAGGGACATTATCTCCTTCCAGGGTAGACTGTGTCTAGGACCCTGGGCCACCATCTCCTTCCAGGGTAGACTGTGTGTAGGACCCTGGGCCACCATCTCACTCCAGGGTAGGTCTGTGTGTCAAGACCCAGGGCAACCATCTCACTCCAGGTTAGGTTTGTGTGTCAGGACCCAGGGACACAATCTCCCTTCAGGGGAGGTCTGTGTGTCAGAACCCAGGGTCACTATCTCCCTTCCGGGTATGTCTGTGTGTCAGGACCCAGGAACACAATCTCCCTCCAGGGTAGGTCTGTGTGTCAGGACCCAGGTGCACAATCTCCCTTCAGGGTAGGTCTTTGTGTCAGGACCCAGGGTCACTATCTCCCTCCAGGGTAGGTCTGTGTGTCAGGACCCAGGGACACAATCTCCCTTCAGGGGAGGAATGTGTGTCAGGACCCAGGGACACAATCTCCCTTCAGGGTAGGTCTGTGTGTCAAGACCCAGGGCCACCATCTACCTCCAGGGTAGGTCTGTGTTTAAGGACCCAGGGCCACCATCTACCTCCAGGTTAGGTCTGTGTGTCAGGCAATGTTGTTTGTGTTGTTTAGTGACGTGGGGTGATAGTTGTTAAGCAGCACTAGTTTTGAGTTTTTTTTTACGTTTGTCTACTTTCTCTCTGCTTTCTATTCTTCTTCCCCGTCCTCTCAGCGGTGAGTCTGATCAGTAACCTGCTGCAGGTGTCAGTGAAACGCAGGTTCAGTGTGGGGAAGGCCCTGGGACACCCCTGGCTGCATGTGAGACACACACACACATCCAGACACACACACACACACACACACACACACACGCACACACACTGAGGGCATCCCACTCAAACAGATCTGTGTATATATATATATATATATATGTACCAATCCCACCTCCTGCTTGGGCATATAATTTCATATCCCCTTCCATCTCCTCTCCTCCCCTCCCATCCTCTCCTCCTCTCCCATCCTCTCCTCCTCTCCTCTCCGCAGGATTACCAGTTGTGGTGTGATCTGAGGGAGTTTGAGCAGAAGATGGGAAGCAGCTACCTGACCCATCGGGATGACGAGGAGCGCTGGAGACACTACGCCCAGAACCAAGGCGTGGACTTCCCCTCTCACCTGGCCTGGGACGTAGACAACGACAAAGGCATGTGACCCTGCTGGTCCAGAGGTCAAGGGTCGAACAGACCGAGTAGTAGTTGGCAGACGGGACGTAACCGTAGACTGTGCGTTGGGTCGTGTAGATTTCTGTTGTACAGACAAGAGTCCCTTGGTCTTTTTATTCCGACAATTGGCTGGGATTAATGATCAAATGTCTGTTTTCGAGGGAAAGCTAATAAAAAAACACAACAACAAAGTGTCGCACAGTAACATAGTGTTCCTTTTTTATTCCAATGTCGTCTTTTATTGAAACGGTTTCATGAGAGACTAAGTTTGTTGCCATCCATGGGTAAGCCGGTGGGAGAGGGGGGAGGAGAAGAGTGGGAGCGCTGCTGAGGAAACACACAGGTCTTTCTATGGACTCCGGGGGGAGTTATCTAACATGATCCCATCTCAGCCCAAATCAGGCCTGACCTCTGGTTCAAACAGAACCGGACCCTTTGTTCTCACTTGCTGACCCAGGGTCTGTTACACAACCTAAATTCCAAAAAATTTCACTCCAGAACTATCCGTACTCCGTTTGTTCAATTTCACACGCACATACACCTCTCTTCACTTCGTCGTTTTTTGATGGTGCAGAAACCTGTATGTGTAGTATATAGTATATCAGTCTGTACCTTGCTTAAACGCCTGACCCGTTCCGGTCAGGGGCCACAGGGAGGAAGAGAGGAAAGGTGGGTGAGACTCTTCCATCCTGGCCCTTTACCAGTCATCCTTTATTTCTGTCCCTTTGAGTTCTTCCAGCCATATCCTCAGCCCTAGACTAGTTTGATATTTACCTCCATCTACTCCATTTGGCCCCCTCCCTCGTTTGTTGTTGTTGTTGGGGTGCGGTCAGATGGGAATTACCGTTTCATGTTAATTGACACAGCCTCTTTTTTTCATCTTAAAATCTTTTATTATTATTATTACCTCAATTAAACTTTTATACCAGCAGGTCTGTTACAAGCATGGGTTCAACAGAAGAACCCCCCTTAGTTAGATTCACCTCTAGAGATCTCCCAGAAACTTCAGTGATCCTTAACTACTGCTAATGTTAACATAACATTAGTTTCACAGCGCTGTGCTTTCATATGCTATCAGTGGGCCGCTACACGGTGAGACTGTAAGCGCTTGTGTGACTGTGTTCACGACGTTGACGTTTGGACACTCCCAACGTCATGGCGTTAAAACATACATGGTGATGGGGGATAAAGATGTGGTCTGCTTTGAGGGTGCCGGACATTTTATTTGGGGAACAGGTGAGAAGGGGTTGAGGAAGAGTCAACCATTTGTTGGCTCACAAAGACAGCATTTCTACACATAAAACAAAGCATGCCTGCATCTGCACAAATACACAACCAACTGAACCAACCACCAATCATATCTGTTCTTTAATGTTTCTTTTTTTCATTAATTCCCCTCTACAAAAAATATAAGGTCATCTGAGAGGAGAGGGGGAAGGCAGGAGGCTTTGCTCATCGAAGTGATTTGACCCCCCTCTTTTCTTTCTCTCTATCATTTCCTCTTTTCTCTCTCTCTTTTCCCGACCTGCCCAGTGTGCTTGCTTGTCTGACCATCCGATCACTTATTTCCTGGTTATCATTTCCAATAAAGAGGTCTGGAGCACTCTTTCCTTTATTCGATACTACAATACGACATACCATATGTAGGCAGACATCTAGACACGAGGGTCTCTGGGATCTGAACAAAGCCGCCCGCTCTCCCCCTCTCTGCACTGGGTGTCTAGACAAAAAGCAGGGGGACGGACGAACGGGTGGAGGTCACGGAGAGAAGAAGAGAGGGATGAAAAGGAACACGAGAAGTGAGGTGAAGGAAGGGGAGAGAGAGAGAAAAGAAGGGCTTTCACATCGTTCTCCCTTTTTGAGGGAGAGAGCGTGAGGGAAGAGAATAGGTGGGGTGGGGGGGGGGGGGCTTCTTATAAGTCGCTCTCGCCGTATAGGGCGCTGGAGAAGGAGATGTAGTCGAGGGCTCCGGCGGGGCCGTCGCTGCCGATGTAGCGCGTCATGCGGCTGATGCAGTACTCTGCCTGCTCGGGTGGCAGCTCCCGGCGCAGCTCGTCCACCGTGATGTAGGACTGGGGACACAAAAGAGACAGTGTGACGTCCCTCGTTCTCTTGAATGAGCGCTGCCACTCTGGGATGGCTGTGGTATTGCTATTTAGGGTTGTCTCTTCTGCGGTAACACTTTACAAACGGTCACGTTAGTTTGCTAACTGACGCTAGCAGACTTCTACTTCACAGTTACCCTTTGTCGTTTGACGGCTAGATGTCTCCAGTATTTTGACGTCACTGAGCGGAGTGTGTGACCACTCACCTTGTCGGAGGCCAGGATCTTGAAGGAGGCCATGACCTGTTCTGCCGTGTCGGTCTCGGCGGTCTCGCGGGTCATGAAGTCAATGAAGGCCTGGAAGGTCACCACGCCTGTGTTGTTGGAGTCCACCAGGGTCATGATGCGGGCAAACTCCACCTCACCCTGTCAGATGGGCGTTGGGAAGGAAGTACGGTGAATCAATCCACGTGTTATGCAGCAGTGTTTGGGAAGCAGACAAATAACATCATGTTGTCTACTTTGAGAAAGGATGATCTTTAAGGATAAATGGCATGACGTTTCAATCGAGTTTTGAATATCTTAGGGATGTGTGGTGAGAAAGAGGTCAAGGAGGAAGTGGACGACTTCCTGTCTGTGCTCACCAGATCGTAACCCATGGAGATCAGGCAGGCACGGAAGTCGTCGGGGTCCATCATGCCATTTCTCTTCTGTAAGGGTCCAATGTTAGTTCATGGTTTCAATAGCTTTGTTAAACTAGCTGGATCACTCAAGTCAACTGAAATTTCCCTTGCTATGCTAAACTTTCATGCTAAATATAGAAATGTCTTGCCTAGAATCAAAACGTGTTTTCTAAAAGTGAAAATAAATGTAAACAAATGCATTGCATTCTCTTCATCCTAATCCTACGAATAAAATAAAAATGAAACGTTAGTCAATGCGTTGAGTGGGCACAGAGTGCTGACCCTGTCGAAGTGGTTGAACGAGGCCCGGAACTCGTTGAGCTGCTCCTGGCTGATGCCCTTGGCGTCGCGGGTCAGGATCTGGTTCTCCACCTCGTTGATGGTTCTGGCGATGGTGGTGAGGAGCTGCTCCCAGCCCACACGAATGTGCTGCGGGGAGGTCGTGAAAAAGAGAGGAAGGAGTCAGAACTAGACATAGAGGTTACCACAGTGACACCCTTAACATCATTATACCAAGATTATTATACCTTCATCTGAATCTGAACCATTTGGTAAACGTCTGAAATTGGAACCCCATGTAAGTAGTGAATCTATGCATAATGCATATATAATGAAGATGGGTGCACATAAATAGTTTTACAAGCGCAGCGTTGTGTATACCACATAAGAACGTCAAGGGGCTAGATTTAGGATTTTTCTTTCTGGGACCCCACAAAAGATTTTAGAATATTTCTGTACACGACTCCAACGTTACTGATGACATAATTTAAAAAAACAAGGTTGAAAGTAACCTGTTATCACATTCTCAATGGGCCAACATGCAGCACATTGTCATGCCACTGACAGAATATAAATAGAAATAGAAATAGAATGGAAAGACAGGTTTGTTGGATGGTCTTTGGTCTCTGGATAGGGGTTTGGTAGACAGAAAAGTCTGTCTGATAATCTCTATACCTCCATGGTGTAGTTGGTGTGCTTGTTGTCGAAGATGAGGGACTCCTGGCTCAGCTGGTGGTCTCCCTCCAGCTTGTCAATGTTGGACTTGTAGTTGATGATGTTCTGCTCGTACTGCTTCAGGTTGTTCATCTGTTCCTCCAGAGAGCCGGCGATGTCCACGGACACGTGGCCAATCTCCTGTGGGCGGGAAGGAGACGGAGACGCAAAGAAAGAAAGATGAACAAAACCTTTCTTGGATTTTGAAATACTACCAACAAAACACAATGTTCCAACATTCTAACTTGTGTGCTTGAGGTTTGAATTCTCTCATTTTGCTAGTGTTTGTAAATTGAACAAGGAGGTATTTAATAACTGAACACAATTGCCCTGACGACCCTGATCAAGGACAACCCCAGTGACAGTGTTACACAGTGTGTAAAGTGTACCTCCATCTTGGTTTGGATCCAGGGTCCGATGATGTTGGCCTGGGCAGCGAACTGGCGCCTCAGTCTCTCGTTGGCCTGCTGTCTGGCCACCTCCTCCTGAAGCATTTGGTCTCTGAGGGGCACCAGATGTTTCACCTGCAGGGGGCAGCAGAGGGCAGAAATTAGGGAGTAAAATGTACTGTAATATGTAACTAGTCTATGAATAACGTAAACCCAGATTACTCTGACCCTAAGCAACACACCTTTAAAATGAATACAAAGTCTAATATACAAAGATCAGATTGCATTGTGTTATCAAGATGACATCTACAGTAAGGCTTTAACAAAATGTTAGTACAGCCATGAATTCTTTTTCATATTAATCTCTTCCAACTACATGTGATGTCTGCTGTTTTGGTGTGTTTGATTCGACTCACAGCGTCCCACTTGTTGCTGATGTCCTGTGGGGTAAGGTTGGTGTACGGGTTGACTCCGGACAGCTTGATGCCGTAGGTCTGGGCGATCTTCAGGATCTCGCTCTGGATGCCCATGGTGGCCATGCGCTCCTTGTCGGCCTCAGGCAGGGTGGCCTTGAACTGGTCATGGGCTGTGATCAGACTCTTTACAGGTAGAGGAGGAGACAGGACAGAAATAAAACACAGAAACATGAACAACAGATTTACTTACATTTTTTAAGATTTGGGGAACTTCTTGACGGCACTTCTGTGTGTGGGGATGCAGCATGATGGCTTGGTGTTTAGCGCTGTTGCCTCACAGCAAGATCCCAACCTGACCCAAGGGCCTTTATGTGTGGAGTTTTGCGTGTTCTCCCCGTGTTCGCATGGGTTTCCTCTGGGTACTTTTTTCTGGGTACAATGTCCCCACAGTCCAAAAACATGCAGGTTAATTGGTGACTCAACTATTCTAATACTAAATTGCTCGTAGGTGTGAATGTGAGTGTGAGTTGCTGTCTGTCCCTGTGTGTCAGCCATGTGATAGACCGGCGATTTGTCCAGGGAATACCCCACCTCTCACCCTTTGTCGGCTGGGATAGGCTCCCGCCCTCCCGACACCCTACAAAGTAGCAGTATAGCTGATGGATGGATGGAAGGAAGGTGTGTTTGAGTGTTCGTACCTGGATCTCCTCGATACTGTGGACAATGAACATGTCCTGCAGATCCTCCATGGCTCCGTCCATCCAGTTGTTGAATGGCGCCGCCCTCTTGGCAAACTCCAGGTACAGCTGGTCGATGGTCTCCCACAGCTTCTCCACACGCTGGCGACGGAGCACAACGGGAAACGTTACAACCATGCCACTACTACATTCATTTAACAACTGACAGAAGAAGCTTTGGAACTCAGTCTGAACATCATTGACTATGGCCTTTAATCTGCGGGCCATGAAGCCCAAAGGAACCGCACTCAGAAGACAAGCTTCTAAGAATTTGCTTGTTCTTTCAGTTTAGTGAAGCTAAAACCTTAAGATAAAATCTTCAATCTTAAGATAAACAGTGTGTATGCCATTGAGTGACGTGCTACCATCGCTATTGTGGTCAGTTTGTGTTGGCGCGAGGAGACGCTAAGGGTTCACCTCGAGGGAGTCTCTCCTCTTCTGGGTGAGGGTGCCCAGGTTGTCCCACTGGTCACAGATGCCCTGACAGCGGGCGTTGACGGAAGAGGCGTCGTGGTAGTCCAGCTCACTGTGGAGGAGGAGCAGGAGGAGGGGTAAAGGTCAAGTTAATACAGGACCGACGGCTGGCGTGACTGACCAGCACAGCACTGTTGGTGGTCTATAACACTGCTCTCAGGCTAAGGCTGCGCAGTATCTGAAAACTCAAGGGAGGGAGTGGAGAAGTTTATATCCCAAATGGGACCATCAACTACCAGGGGGCGCTTGAGCAAGGGACTTAACCCATAGGGGCTCCTGGGGGCCTGTCCCTTTAATCTAATTGGAAGTTGCTTTGGATAAAAGCGTACCCAAATACGTGAATATCTATGAGGGAGGTCGACACACGATACTCAGGATAGGAATAAAGGTGACTTGAAATCAGATGGGTGTGCGAAGTTGTGTGCGCCTAACAAACCGAAAGCCCAAGGTCATTCCTGCTCGTATCTCCCTTTCCTACAAGGTCACATGATCTATCAAGGACACAGAGCAGAGATAACCCAGTTCAGCAAAAACACATCGCTTTCCTTTAACCAGGGCTGAATTAGTCAAATCTCATGTTCACGGAAGCCCTTCAGTGGTTTACTCAGAGGATACTACCCCTCTCCCCAAAGGCAGAGTAATAATACATTTTGTCAGTATCAGCGCTTTTTCCCCTCTATTTCTTCCCCTCGTCAGCTCATCCTTTTATCTTTCCAATAATCCTTCATGGTAATTATCCCATCCTTGCCATCTATCAGCTTCATTGTTCCTCTTGTTAGTCGCATTGCCTGTCTTCTCTCCTGGATCCATTTTGTACGGTTTACTTCTTGATGAGCCACGTTTATTTTTTCTATTATTAATATTCTATTGTTAATTTTTTGTATCTCTGGTCTAACTTCCCTACTTAATCCCTAATCAAATCCTATAGTTTCCTCTTTCTCCTCAGCTCTCCCTGGTTAGTGTCCCTTGCCTCCCTCCTTTCACCTCCCTCCCTTCTCCTCCCTCCCTCTCTCCATCTCTACCCCTCCCATCTCTTCTCTCTCTCCCTCCTCCCATACTTCAGCTCCTGGGCGATGGCGGCGATCTGCTCCACGCGGTCCTGGTGAGCGGCCAGGTCACTCTCGAAGGCCTCGTGTTTCCTCATCAGAGCCCTGATCTCCATCAGGGAGGCCGACTCGTAGTCCTTCTGGGACAGCAGCTCCTCCTTACCTTAGAGATGGACAGAAAGAGACCCCAATTCAAATAGCATATCTATATATAGGAATGTATAACAAGATGGAGCGTTCGTTTGTGGTAAATGTATGCCAAATACAGCCACATCCTCCTAAAATTCCTCTATGTCTAAAACAGTGCATACGCCCTCCAGGGGGTATTTTTCAGGGTCATACAGAAAGGAACCCATAGCTTTTTTCCTATTCTGAGAAAACATTTGGATTTTTGTGAAGGGGGGGGGTTGAAGCTGTTTTCTCTTTTACCTACCAGAGGTCCAGGACTCGTGCAGAGAGCACTTCTGCTTGAACTTCTCAGCCAGGTGGTCCAGTCTCTCCAGGCGGCGGATCTCGGTGAGCAGCCACTCCTCGTAGCCCTTCTCCACCTGCTCCAGACCCTTCCAGGCGTTGGCAATGTCCTACAATGTCCCCCAGGAAACAGAGGCTGGAGGTGACTAAGTGCCCAGGGAAGAGCAGGGCCACTAGGTGGTGACTGGAATTATTAGTGGAGTTTTTTGAAGGGTGTCTTGTTCTAGTGTATAGTGTTTATGGCTTTAAGGGTGGGGTTAGTATTGAGCGTCTTTTTAATAGTTGCGTCATGACGTGGAAGCTGTTCATAGATAATCCATCAGTGTTTGTTTTTTTAAGTTAGGTACCTATGATTATGACTACCTTAGATAAACATGTGATTATGTTTCTTCAAGTATGGTTTCTTGGAGTGGGGGGGGGGGGGGGGGGGGGGGGGGGGGGGG
>JAVQJS010025706.1:7500-19984 GCA_036024795.1 Galaxias rostratus | reverse complement strand
AGAGAGAGAGAGAGAGAGAGAGAGAGAGAGAGAGAGAGAGAGTGAGAGAGAGAGAGAGAGAGAGAGAGAGAGAGAGAGGGAGTGAGAGGGAGAGAGAGAGGGAGCGAGAGGAGAGAGAGAGTCTCATAGAGTTAGAGTGGGTGTTGATCAGGGGAGCAGGGCTCACCAAAGGTGTGAGGAGGGGGAGCAGGCAGGGGGGGTTCAGTCACACCCAGACGTCCATCAGGCATTGTGAAAGGGCATCCACTTCACACTTCACGTCGCCGACTTCATCCTCTCCGTGCCCGCACACGGACCCAAACACCCTCATCATCAAACCTCCTCCATTCACATTATTATTATTGTTCCCCAAGGGGGCGTAAAAAAAAAAAACGTGACAAATGATCCCAGTTCATTTAATTTTGGGGCTATTTATTTGGGTTACATTTTTTTCATTTCCTTCCAGATTGATGTCGACGGTTAGTGGCGGAGACGCCGTTACCCTCTCCCGGGAACCCCCCGGAGGAGGAGCGTCGGTAAACGAGTGGAGAGAAGCTGTCCAAAGACCGCAGGGCGTTCCAGAACACACGGGAGACGTGAGAGTCGTAAACGCTGCGGATCCCGGGGTGACCATCGCTCCGCGGCCGCAGCACCGCGGCCGGTGGACGGGGCACGACGCAGACGCCCGCGGGGCCGAAGGGACGAAAGCAGGCGTGCGGCTTGGCGGCCGTGCTCCGCGCAGTCTAACGAGGGAGACGGAAGAAAGTCGATCCGATCATAGAGCCGGTCTATTTCCAATGTGTTTATTTTGGTCTCGTTCGTCGCGCTGAACGTCTTCTGAAGGAGATGCTCATTAGAGCGTGTTACAGGTTGTTTACCAGCCACCCAGATTGTCTGGCACTGTCTCTCGGAGCGACGTCTAGGTACGACTAGAACTGGAAGTCTGTGTCTGCTCTATTCTTTTTCGAGCGGGGAGGGGGGGGGTTATGCACTTTGGGTGGTAAAGACGCAGGCTGGGCGGGTGATGGGGCAGGGACATGGCCGGTTTGAGGTCACTTCCTTGGAGGACCAATGGCCGTTTAGAGAGGGCCCTGCGAGCCGGCTGACCCCTGGCAGCCCGCTAGTCGTCTGGCACCAGGCAGCTCTGGGGGATTGAACAGAGAGCGAGAGAGAGAGAGAGCGAGAGAGCGAGAGAGAGAGAGAGAGAGAGAGAGAGAGAGAGAGAGTAAAACCGAGAAGGTGGAATTGGAGTGTGGTGCTCGGGGGGGGGGGGGGTATGCATCCTAGACGAAGCAGAGCTGATGCAATGTTCTGATCGTTTAGCAATTTCCATCGCTGATTTACAAAGAGTGGGCCTGCAGCTAAGTGGAGCCAAAGGATTCGTTAAGGTCGTCACATGACCCCGAGGCACGCTCTCCCTCTTGTCCTTCCCAGAGGTCCCCTCTGTCTGGAATAAACTTCCCCGTTGCTTCTGCCTTCCTTCCTGCAGAACTGGAGCTAGATTAAGAAGGATGAGAACTCCTAAGGTGATGTCATCCATCTCGGAATTGCTCTTCGCCTGGCGGCTTCAAAACGAAATGAGCGCCGGCTCTCATGTGGACATCATCGGTGCTTGGTTCTGCTCTGGCTCAGTGTGACGTCTGGCCCCTACAGTCTGCGAGGTGACCGCCTGCTGGCCAGGGGAGTAGGTCACAGTAGGTTCGAGGGGTTGATAGGCCTAAGGGTCTTAGCAATGGGGAACCAGCACACATAGATGGATGGGGTTTCCGAGGGACAATACAGGTGCCGGGGCGGAAGGGAAGGGAGACCAGAGGGAGTAGCAGAAACGAGTCATTCTGAAGGACAGGTGGGAGGGCTCGTGTTAAGCCATGTATGGAGAGTGGAGGGTCGGCCCGGTAGGATGTATCAAATGCCTTAGGCACTTGAATCCCAGAAATGATCCAGTGCACAACAGCTGTGTCCCAACCTTCTCTCCGCGCGGCCGTGCCCGGTTTAAATCAGGCGCTCTGTATTCACCGGAGATCCGTTTGCGCGTGGACCAGGAGTTGCGGCGTGCTCGATGGAAACATCAAGAGCAAAAAGAGGAGCGTGTAGGTTTTTGGAGACGGCGCGGCGCCCCTGCCTCCGAGCGTCCCAAGGTCACAAGCTGGGCCCTCTGCAGGGAGGGGGCTACGGTGAGGGATGACAGCACATGTCATAAACAACCGCGCGGCCCTCCCAGTCCCTGTCAATCGTGGGGTCATTATCAATCTCTCTCTCCGGTGGAGGATAAGGACTGTAAATCACAGCGTGATTCCCCGTCATTAGGGGGCCTTCATCTGTCACGGCAGACCTTGGCTAATGGGCCTTTGTGGCGGAGCACAGGATCGGCTGCGTGCACCAACAACCGGCGACTGGCGGGGGAGCTGGGAGCGCGCTCCATTTTCTTTTTTAGAAATTTACATTGTTGCAGCAAAAAGTGGACAGTGCAGATGAAAGGTCAAAAAAACATATTGATAAAGTGACAAGCACACGTAATCAGATCGCATATAATAAGTACACGTCCAAGGTTGAAGTCTCTAGACCAGTATGAATACAATGTTTCGCTGTTCATGTGAACATTTAGCATCTCAAGTCTGGTTATCGTGTCGCCACAAGCATACATTCATGCATGCTTTCGCTGTAAACACACCTGTCCTTGCCAGCACACACACGTAGACAAACTGGCACAGCGGCATGCCCTCACAACAATCACTTGCTCACATTCATCTTTCTCAGCCACACACACACACACACACACACACACACACACACACACACACACACACACACACACAAACACATGCACGCACGCACGTACGCATGCACAAAGACACACTTGCACACACACTGTTCAATCAGTGACTCATTGTCTAATTATGGCAGAATGGAACACAGTCGACCTACTGAAGTGTGTGGATGGCTACACCTGTGTCATAGCCACTCTGCAGTACCGCTCAAAGACCTCCAGAGAAACAATGCTGAGAGGAGGACTGAGCCATTCTCCCAGTGATCAAAGCGTTGACCCAGTCGACACGAAGAAAGTTGTGACGAAGAAAATCTCACTGTAGCGGGAAGTTTATTTTGTTAAGTTATGTAATCATTTTTTTGGTCTGTAATCCAAAGGCAGTTAGCGTGGAAAACAGTGCTGCTGTTGACAAGCTTGTGCTGTACACTGTGTGCTTATGAAGAGTTGAAAGTGTTTCATAAATCAGTGGACTTTGAAACATCATCAGATGAATGAAAATGAATTGACAATTCCTTTTTCTCATGAGGGTTTTTTTAAAACCTTGTTCAAGTTTTTTAACAAACAGTTTCCACGATCAACCGTGATACTGCCAACATGCCATCAACGCGGACACCACCGTGAACCAATCTAAAAACTGGTCAGTTCCAAAGTAGCACAAGGGATCATTGTGCATGTCAACGTTGCAATATTCTTTAATGAAACTATTGAACCAATATTGTGTTGTACAAACATGGGAGTAGCTTACTGGCCACAGTTCCAGTCGATATCAGGAGAGTTACAACCTTGAAAGGCTGTAAATCTCTCTGCAATGTAACTTTGATTACTCCTAAAGACGTACCCGGTCACACGTTTTATAATACTTTATGGCTCTTTCCGGCTAGGGAGTTCTCTCCACCTACTTTAACAACTGGCAGACATCCCTGTGGACACACACATCATTGGCTGAAACGTAATGGGATTGCACACATCGACATTCAAAGCCAATGTCATCTAAGTGTTTTTCTATTTATTTTTTGAAAAGTCAGTAGTTTTGATTGGTTTTATCGTTTGAGTGAAATGGAGTAATAAGCTATCTGTGATATGGTTTATTTTGTAGAAAGCGTAATGTTTTCAGTATTCACTGGCTCACCTGATGTTGAAAGTTGACTCCAAAAACAATGCCTCGCCGAACTTGAATCGGGACAGTGGACTTAAGCCACAAAGGAATCCTATGTCTGGACTGTGGGATGGTGAGGGACGTTGGGATGTAGTGTGACACAGGAGGGGGGGGGGGGGTCTGATGGTGGGGGTGGTGGGGTGTTAGTGGTGACAGAATGGCAGCAGAGGAGAACAGTGCACTCACACACAGACGCACGGCACATACACGCACACGCAGACACTCACCTTTAAAATGTATGAGAGCTCCCTGATGGCGATGCTGCCATACTGCATGACTAATGCGGCTTGCAAGTCACAGTTTCCACCAGCGAACTCTCCAAGAGCTGAATTAATTGGTTGTCATCATGGTTGTGCACTACACACACACACACGCGCACACACACACACGTGCACACACACCCACACACATACACACACACCCACGCCCACACACCCCCCCCCACACACACACACACACAATTCACTGATACACGTAGATAGTACAATAAGATTTCACAATTGGTTTTTGATGACTACCTGTCATCGGATGTTGTCTTCAAATAGAGTGCGCTGTGTTGATCAGGGTTCATCTTCATTGTGATTTGAATCCATGTAAATTGCCATTGAGATGCAACTGTTAACAAAAAAAAACCAACAATCATTCTCCTCTGTAAGATCTGTACAACTGTAACATCTCGTGTCACCAAAAAAAAAAAAAAAATGTTTGCATTATTTGTGTTATCAGATTTAAAATGCAGTAGATATTGAAATTCCATATTGCAATTGAGGTGATACATTTTTGTCTCAGCGCCAACATTGGTTGCGATGGTAAACGCTATTTTTGTGCTGTGAAACATGTCAGAGAGACGGAGTCATTGCTAACCATAAATGCCCAGCACCACTAAAGCACATAATATATACAATTAGCATTTTTGCTTACATCGGCATTGTGTCTTTGAAAGTAAAGAAACAACCCCACCTGTTCTACAAATGAATGCACGTGCAGTATGTTTACCTGCTTGTACGTGGAAAGTGCATTATCAAAGTGTTTTGTGTTGCTTCTCAATAAACAATGACGAGATAATACTGCAGGCACTGGCCCTGGATTGAAATTGCAAAAACACTTAAAATAGAGAACAGTTCTTTGTTTCCTCACTTGCATGTTCTTTGAACCATAACCATCATTGTTTTCCACAAGTTTATTTACAGTGAAAAAAAATTATGAATTGTTAATCTGTGTGCATATTGTCTGCGATATTATCCAATGCATAATTTGTTTATTTTAAAAGAAAGCCCTTCTTCCTTATTTCTTTGAGCATATTCACAGTTGTTGATGTTATTCAAACTTTGGCTCAGCTCAGTATGACAATGTAAACAGAGGCCTTGTTTTTCTAGTCACCATCCTTTAGTGTGAGCGTCATGTTGGTCACCGTGATTTGTTGTGAAATGTCCATCTTTCTAGGGCAAAGGAAGCGTACCTTTATGCTGACCCTGGCCATACTTTGGTGTGTGCATGTATGTGTGTAGGGGGGATCTCATGTGTGTGTGTGTGTGTGTGTGTGTGTGTGTGTGTGTGTGTGTGTGTCAGTGTGTGTGCGTGTGTGTGTGTGTGTGTGTGTGTCAGTGTGTGTGTGTGTGGGCGTGTTCTACTTATCTCTCAGTCCTTAGAGCCTGGCCCGTCTGTGAGACTCCAGATGTTGTCGTCTGCGTGTCTGGGACAAGAGACAGAATGTTCAGGTGTGAGGGATCATCGAACAATGAGATCAAAATGGAATTATGTCCGTTGTTCTTCTGTGTCTGACTTAAGGGTATTAAAAAAAACTGTGCATTGCTAAACCTCCCAAAATTCAAATATTTCCCAGAATTAGCCACAAAAATACCTTTTCAATCTTGCCAGATTTGTTACCATTGTCATGTTGGTTAGAGCGAGCTTTCACTCGCTTCCATCCATGTATCAGCATGCACACCCAACTACACTCACCAACCGAAGTGTTTGTACGTTGGCTTACAGGGTGAGAACAAAGAGAGTGGTTCTTTCAGTTTGTTCTTTCTGTATGCATCCATCCATCCATTAGCTATACCGATATATAACTCTATATCTAGATAGATATATACACAAATACATACGCCCCCCCCCCCCCTACCCCCCACACACACACACTCACACACACTCACACACACACACACACACACAGACAAACAGACCGACAGACAGACCGGAAGGACGGAATGTAGAACGGGCAGACAGATAGATGGACGGACAGGTATTAACAGTGTTCAAATATTTAAGAGCAAGCCTGAGAGGTGACTTAACTCAATTATGAGTCAAACATCTCCTGTATCAACAAGGGGAACCCATTCACATCAACTCTTTATTACCAGTGAAGACTGACCCAACCTACATGAAATACTCTTTCTTAATGTGGGCTGATGAAACTCCCTTTTTGTACCTTTGAAGGCGTGTGGCACTTTGCATGGCTCGCCACATTGGATTGCAAAAACACCAGGGTGCAGTAGTTACCATAGTTTCTTGAGCAATTCTTAGGACTCATTGCTTGTAGCTGCACAGGAGGCACCGTGGCAAAGCTGTTTTCTGATCGTTTGTTGATTAAAGGATTTTTTCCCCTGCAGGAAAGTAAATATCAAAAGGATTTTGGCCAACCAAAGTTGTGAGGTGTCGGTTAGTTTTTCACCTGAAATAATTTCAGTCCAAATAATCCGTCAAACGTTTGGCCCGGATAAAGAAAGAAGTACAACATCACATCACATTATTTCAAATATTTTCAATTTTCATTGTTCTCCAGCTAATAACAAGAGAGGCGGTAAAATGGCAGCACTTCTGTGCTTTAGTGTTCAGCAGCAATACATCTCAAAAGTCCTTGTCCAACTGTCCAGAGGACAGCTGGCTATTTAGATGTTATATTGCCATGATCAGAATCATACAGCGTTAATTATTGCCACTGGCGAGAGTTCTTACGTTTGGCTGTTTGTTTATTTGCTGTCAAACGCGTTGCTACGGCTTTTCACCCTCGCCGTGGCGACAATGAGAAAAAATAATCATTGTCATTATGCAGAGGGTTAGTGACAGCTGACAAAAAAAGACTGTGGGAGGGAAATGAGTTCCAGGAGAACCATCGCGGACAGGTTGGTATTAATGATACATTTCTATTGACTGGCTTCGGAACAGACGTCCAAATCTAATGAGCTTTATTACAGGCAGAGCGCATTCCACGGGGCCTCCCCTCCCCGCTGCAAGTCCGTCTAAGGTGGGGACCAGGCTTGATGGAAGGTTGACATTTCTCAAATTGCCTCTGATTGATCTTGCCCACCCCGCTGTGAGCGGTTAGTGGTGGATGGGGAAATGGGTAACCTGTGCCGCCTTTGAAGCTGTGGCTGTCCACGGCACGCTGCCATTTAGTAACCTACAGTCCGAGCATCCTCTCCCCGGTCTGAGATGGCGTGCGAGTGTTTTCACATTCAGTTTGTGGGCGAGAGGTGGTGGCGAGCCAATTTAGTCCTCACAGCTGCTTCAGGTGCCCCCCCCCCCCTTGTTCTGTCTGCAGTCGTTTATAAAAATTTCTATTTCTTTGAAAACTGACACGTTCACATGATCAGAGGGAAAGTAAGTCATCAATAAGATTCGACATTGGGTAGGCAATAAAGGTAATGAATCAAAAAAAGGTTCTATTTGGTGTCTAATCATAGTGGGACCACTGTTTGGTTCCACGCAGACCAAACTGTTCTTCCTAGCACCTTTTAGCTTATAAAATATGTAGAAGGTACAGTATATGGTTACAGGTGAAACCATGCTAGAACATTTCATAACACTGTGTGGCATCCATATTTGTGACCCTAAAGGTTAAGCATCACAGCACAGCCCTAAATGATTCCAAATAATCACATTGAGACTCCAAATAGTTCCATGTGGCACTGTATCAAAACCCCCAAAAGTTCCATGTCAGCCCCATATTAAAACTCCAAACGATTCTTTCATTTTTGTTCTATTGTGTTCTATTGTTCTATGTTCTATTGTTCTATACAACCCCGTGTTCAAATCGTAAATGATTCTATACTGTTAGCACTACATCAAAAACCTATTTAGGCGACTTCACTCAATTAGAAATTCCCTCATGTGCATCTAACTAAACCAATTGGTTCGCAATCCTTTGAACCTTAGGAAAAACGAATGGTTCTACTGGTACCAAAAGCTCTGTGTAGTGTGGATTGGTTATGTGAAACACTGTTGAAGTTATGAACCTTATGAATCTTATTTATTTGTTCAATGGTTCTCAATGTACGTCTAGTTCTTCTATGGTTCTACATGGGATTATTATTTTGAATAGATCCACATGGTTCTAAATGAAACCCCAAAGGGACTCCTGGTTATGTATGGAACCTGCCATTGTTTCTAGCAGAAAGCATTCTACATAGAACCATTAAATCACGACCAATGTTTCCATGTAGAACCATTAGGAGGAGTTAAGAACCTCTAAACTCAAAACAACATGCACTATTTTGTCGCATATTTGTATAAGGTCTCAGTCTGTGATTCATGTATTGTGTGTGTGTGTGTGCGTGTGTCCATGTGTGCGAGTGCGTGTGTTCGAGCGTGTGTGTTTTCCTCTAACAACATCAGTTTGGCCATTATACATGTTCAAACAGTGATGGGCAGACGATCCAGAGATCTGCCATTTCAGTTCATTAAAGCAGCAAGTAATAAAAAGTGATAATACAATAACGATGTCTGCACCAAATTGTTTCCTGCCTTAATGAGGCAGTTTCGTTTCTAGGTTGCACTTTGTAAACATTGGCCAATGGTATGGGGCTGCTTTCCTCATTCCAATCGGTTTCTCGGGAATCCAAAGACAAGCCTTCTCTCAGGTGAAGAAAAGTGAGGAACAAATTATGACATTTCTCAGCTGTGGACTAATTGCAGTCAACGCAATAACCTCCAAAGCCATCCAATCAGCTGTAATTAAATCCAGGTCCACCTCCCAGTTACAAGCTGTTCTTGACCTACACCTTAGGAGAAACAAGTGCTAAATTAAGACTAATAAATACATTAGAATTCATTATTAATATGCATACACACACTACATTGAATGTACGACAGTTGAATAAAACGATGCGTTGGAATGTACGTATAAATGGGAGTGTGCGTGCAGGTGGCTGTTGGATGTAGAACGTGCTACTCATCATCTGGAGTGGTTGTGACAAGGTGAGATATCAGGCTGCAGATCCACAATCAAAACACCTCAGAACGAGGACGTCTGTTGACTCTCTTCGTATCTATTAACCCCCCCCCCACCCTGCAAAAGAACGCAAGAGTAACCCTTTTGTTCTTTAGACGATGCTTTTAAGAAAAAAGTAGCGCTTGTATGAAAATAGCACAGCTTTCTTTTTGTTCCTCCACTAAAAGATGGAACAGCTGCTTCTCAGGGAGTGAATTCTAAATGAGCCTTGTTCCTGCCCTCCCCTGTCAGATCGCACAGTGACCTGGCCTTCTCCTGCCTCCTGTCCTCCCCCCACGCCCCCCCCCCCCCGCCTGTCCCCCTCTTGTCTACCTCCTCTCGCTCTTCCACCCCCCCACCACCACCACCACCCCCCCTTTTCTCCTGTAGAAGCCAACCCCCCAGAGTTGTGCGTGTTGACAGCGTTTCTCACATGGATGCAGCTGGAGGGATGCCGGCGTGTCTTGGGCCACGGAGGGAGGAGCGTCACGCCAAAGACACCGTGCCACCTCGGCCCCTGGCTACTCCCCGCTCCCCCACCACCCAGAGGTGTGTGGGGCCCGTGCCGTCACGACCCGTGGCTTGGAGAGGAGAGCTGGGGGAAGTAAACACTGCCTTATTTATTTATTTATTGATACGTTTAAATCTTTTTTTCTTTTCTTTTTTTCTTCGATGGACTGTCTGGATGAATGAGGGTGGTGCTGATGACAGATGGTGAGGAGCTCCTGTCACAGCACGCAGAGTACTCGTCTTTCACAGGTATTCACTGGTGGGGGGGGGGGGCAACCGATGGTGTTTTTGCCGTGTCTCTATTGTCTGTCATGATTGCAATCTGAAAGACGGCAGATGACACACACGCAGAAGACAACGAAGGCTTCAATGCAAGCGTGTTCTGCGTGGCCCCTGCCAGTCTTGGGCGAGGACAGCTCTTTGACAATTCCCCAGCTAAATAAATGATTCATCCCCAGTGAAAAGTTCACAATGGTTAAATTGCATGTATGCAAGGTTTATCGCCATGTGGGTAACAGCAGGATATGATTATTGAATGTTTTATTTTTTTTCGGGGAGAGGGGGGGGGGCACACATCACTGTAAAAGCCGGAATGTGAAGCACTGCGATACGGAGCGCAGGAAGGAAACAGTGTAGGAGAAAACAGAACACATGACAGATTCAGGGGGTGTATGAATAGAGAGGATGCCAGTCTGTGGGATGGGAGATTTAGGCCCACATTGAGTTTTTAATCGCTCACACAACAACACTCGATGTGGTTGCTTCCTCAAATGTCCAGCTGACGCTTTTCTCCTGGGCACCACAACTAAAATCAAATTACGCTGTGACTCCTCATGCAGAACCGGCTATTATTTTCCCAATGCAGCAATCTGATTATAGAGAATCCCTAACGAGGAGGCTCAGAAACCGGCAGTCTCCATAATATTTCTGCAAAATTTGACAGGGGGATCGAGTTAGCTTAACCTTCCACCCCTGAAGTAATGATAGGTGATTAACAGCATATAGAGGCGCTGTGACTCTTTACACCACACACAGAGAGGGAGAGAGAGAGAGAGAGAGAGAGAGAGAGAAAGAGAGAGGGAAAGAGAGAGAGAGAGAAGGAGAGAGAGAGAGAGAGTGGTTACTGGTCACCAGTGATGGTGGGTAGAGGATTATCTTAATTATAGATTTTCTCCTACTCCATTTTCGGCTCAATAGCTCAAGTAAGCTCTTTGTTAGCGGGGCCCGTTATTATGAGCTTTACGCAGCAGGCTTGCCTAAACAGTGAATGTAGCAGGTTTGTTTACAATCCCAAGGCAGATTGTCCAAAGTAAGTCACAATATATATATATTCCATATAATTTTCTAAAGATGCTTTACAAACGTCGAGGTATGACTTTGGTTGAGCCACTTGTCCGTCTCAACCCACCAGCTTGATCCTTCATAGCAGATTGATTTTCTAAAAATACAATTTCAATCTGAAATATTGTTTTTTCCATTTTTGTTTCCTTGACAACACATCCAAACAAGGACTGGTCTCCCAGACAACAGGCCTGAGTCTATGACAGCCAGAACGAAAGAGAAAGACAGAGAGCGAGAGACATTGAGCGAGAGAGAGAGAGGGAGAGAGAGAGAGAGAGAGAGAGAGAGAGAGAGAGAGAGAGAGAGAGAGAGAGGGGGAGAGAGAGAGAGAGAGCTACATCAACTCCTACATAAACTATGTACATCATGGATGAGCAATGTATTCACAACTATTCAATCAGAACTTTAATCTGAAGTATCCCTTTGCACAGATGTCCTTGCTGTCTCTGCCCTGAATATCTTATAACACTTAACACTTTAAACATTCTGGATTCTTGGATTTTTTCCATCTACACAATAGTGCCCATAGTCTGAAACCAAAGTTGTCTCTTATTGGAAGTGGAACACGGTTTTTGGCAGAACTCCATACGATTTAATTGTATTCTCTTAAAAAAAAAAAATCCAAAAGGAGGGAGATCCCCCACATTTTCACCAGCTCTTTTTGACCAGACACAGTTTAGTACTCGGCCATCTGACGGCAGCCTCTCGTTACCAGGAGCATCTCTCTATTTTCTCCTGCTCGCGCAACTGTATCTGTAGTTATCACAGAGCATGTTTCAATAGCCGGTCCCCTGGAAAAGGCTATTTGCAGCTGATTGTGTCTGCTGTTTGCATGGGGATGTCATCTCTCTCCTGGCTCTCGCCGACAGAATAACAGGGTTCTCCAAAGCCATCCCTGTGGCAGTCATCAACAAAACAGGAGGGGGGGGGGGCTAGGGGGAACACAGTGAATGAACCCCTCAGTGCCCTCTGAAAGGGAAAGACAGTGATGTTTGAGCATAAATTGACTTGAAAACCTTTCCTTATGGGGATGTTATCTGCAAACTATGCGTGCGCAGGCGGTGCCATCGCGTCGTCTTTCACACATGACAAAAGCGCACTTTCTCTGCTTATTGGCTTATTCATTTCCACTCTGCATATATTCTTTATTATCATTATTGCCAATGTTTATTATAAGGAATAATAAATGACATCCCCTTATGAGCAGGCTTTTCCTTGCGGTCGGATGATTTCAGCGAGGGTGAGTCTTTGTTGTAAGGCTTTTCCGGGGAGCATGCCCTGTCAGAGCAGATCGGGGCGCACAGCACTGTGCGATTCTTAAAACATAAACATCCCCTCCAAACTCAAGCCAGGAAGAGTGCAGCCATGCATACAATACTTGGTTGTTTTTAATGTGGGTAATCCATATTTAATGATACCCAAAGTGTGCGCTTATTGATAGGAGCATTTGGAGGCACATCAATGTTGGTTACAGCCTACAGTGGGCCAGGCGCGAGCTTCAGAGTGCAGGAGTGCGATG
>JAVQJS010025706.1:0-5000 GCA_036024795.1 Galaxias rostratus | reverse complement strand
AGGGATCTCCCCACAATGGATTAGACGGATGAGAGATCGTCATCATTATTATTAGTCTGTGTCTAGGGGGCCATAGCAATGAACACGGCCCACCTTGGAGGCTGTGATAGTATCTAAAGAGTGTACTTGGCCTTCCCGCCCTATGAAAATAACTCATACAAAACGGTCATGTTTTTTCAAATGGGTTAATGAAATCTCAACATTTACCCATCCAAGGAAAGAACTATTGATCTCATTGTTGGGAAAAAAAAATCCACTATCGCCATGGCAATTTAGATTCATCATGTGGAAAAGCTATAGGACATTGCTTTGCATAAACGACAGATATTACACACCACCAAATATAAATAAAATAACTCAGCGTCTGAAACGAGGATGGCTAATCAATTAAATTGAAATTGTTTACCAATAGTTCCAACAGTTAGAAATTAGATACAGTGACGGTGAGGGTAAACTAATCATGTGATATCAGGAGCTTAAATCTCGTGTTTCCCACTCGAGAGTCTGCTTGGTAAATACGAAGCATCCAACTAAAATGCCGTAGATACAGCGATGTTCCACCAAATAGGCCACAAATATCAGCTTGATTATTTTCACGCCCAAAGAATATGACTGTTGTTCTCCCAGAAAAGTAACAAGGCCTGATGACGCACCCAGCAAATCGATACACGTTACATGAGCAGAAAAAAAAAGCAACATTTCCTTAGAAAACTTTGACTTAAGATATAGTTGGTTTTTTTTTTAAGTCGGTAACGGGAACGGGGATTCCAGGCGAGCGTGCGGGGAGGGAGCCGTGTGTCTGTCAGCGGTGATCCACAGTGAGGTCTGTCTGACAGAACAAGCCCGGGATTGGAGGTTCAGTACAGAGGCCCAGCTGGGGCCCAGCGTCTTTACAGTGACATTCTCAACTGTGACAGCCCACTGTTCTCTCCCCCCCATCTAGACAGTGAGGATTTATAAAAATGGAAATGGAATGTTTGAGACGGATGGGCGCTGATCATGGTCTGTCCCATGCAGCAATCAGGTGGCAACCCGCGGGGCTGAATTTAAAGCAAATGCGCTCCATAAATCTCCAGGCTTCTCTGGGCCTAATGAAAACTAATGGACAGGCTGTGAATGGAGCTATCCATCCAGCTAGTTTCCAAGCTCAACGTGCCACTTTCTTCTTGTATCGGGATGTAGGTGCCGTGTTTACGTGCAGATCGAACTCGGAGAGAGGAGCACGTAAAATGTAAACATATCGGATGTTTTGCGATGGCGCTTCACTTTTCAGTGTTAAACTATGGACATTTTTGAGGTTTTGAGGACAACATTACTGGTCCTCATTTTGCAATTTACTCTCGTATTTGATATTATTCGGTAATAAAAAACAAATAGTTATATTACGATGCATAGTCGAGAATATTATAGTGTTTATAATATAATATTCCTCATGATAAATACAACATATTGCATATGAGTCCATAGTCCATAGCATTCTGTCTCAACAATAAGATTAATGTTAAGTATTGTTAAAGTTAGGTTATGGATCACGGTCAAGGTTAAGGGGAGGGCACAGAGCCAGGTAAGGGATTGTCTTTCCTTTTGCAAAAACAAACTGTTCTCATTCAAACTTAAGGTAAGATGACTTTCACGTCTTCACTTACAATGCTCTATCAAGCTGTGTGTGTGTGTGTGTGTGTACTTCTGTGTTGTGGAGTCTCGTTCAATCCATCCGGGGAGAGCAGGATAGGGGGAGAAGAGGTAGAGTGAGGCAGAGGGGGGTTATTGGGTGATTTCAGATGAGGGCTCTCTGCAGATAGGCACCACAGAGACGTTCCCAAATAGAATGTGACTTTGATTTCTCACCTCATTTCACTCTCAGCTGTCAGATAAGTTTCCGCTCAGATGACATCTCCTTCACTGCGGTGTGCAAAAATGTGGAACCGCGCTGAAATGAGGCAGCTGCTGCCTTGCATGCCGCGCTGACCCCGTGACATCATCACCTCGGGGCCTCCCCCCCTCTCGTGTCTCGACAACAATGATATCAACTTCACTAAGTGGGAATCATGCAAATGCTGAATCCAGGTGTGCTCTCCATTGTTCTCCCCCCCCCCCCTATCGCTCGCTTCCTCTCCCTGTTTATGTGTGTGTGTGTGTGTGTGTGTGTGTGTGTGTGTGTGTGTGTGTGTGTGTGTGTCTTCGTTCACTCCGCACTAGTCACGGCGCTGTATCCATTTATTTTTGATGGAGGAGGAGAACGGCTTGAACTCCTCTATGTTTCCTGGTTGAAATAGATTTAATTGTTCCCAGACGTGGTTACCATGGGTGTGCGGCGTTGCCACAGCACAGATAGTTCCGAAGAACTTAATGTACAATTTACGTCTGATTCGTTTTTAACACCGCCACACTTCTGGCATATAAAATAGCACATCTATTATTTATTAAGAAATGCTGGCACGGAGAACACCCGTTTATTTGGTTAATTGGTTTAAACGACAGGAGGAGTTGTAGCGTTATCTTCAAACAATTGCAACACTTAAATCATGCGAACACTTAGACGGTGTGAATCATATTTTATCTGCACTGTCTAAAGTATTTCTGCCATCTTGGTTATGTAGGTCCTCATGTCCTCACGAAGCAGTCACACAACGACTCGCGTGCTCCGCACTGTCTTGTGATATGTGTCTATTTCCCTCAACAGTAAACGTGTTTACAGTACTTGGAAGGGTGTCAGCCCAAGGTGTCCCTGATAGAACACGATAAAAACAACAACGAAAACAAATGGCCGTTTCCTGTAGGCCCCCAAATCCCCGGTGAAGCCCGACCACATGAATAAGATATGTGTCTCGCTCCGTAACTACATCCTGCCATTTCTCCCGGCCCTCGGCTTGATCCCGGGGGGGAGACGGGACGAGAGGCTCGGGGCGTATAACCCAAGTCTGGGCCAGACTGACCAGTCAGGGGGATAAACTAGCTCACGTTGCAGCATTGTCTTTGCCCACAGATTTATTAGTCACTGGGGACGGCTCTGAAACCGTATCGGCTGCAGCGACCCTCTGCTGGGGACACGTCTGACTCATCTTATTGGACGGCACTCTGTGTGTGTAAGACACACCGGCCAACAGCCTCTGTCCTTGTGAGGCACTATCAGGAAGGGAAAAGATCCTAAAACAGTCTGCTTCGGTGCTGGAGCGGCCCACATACAAACCTGTTAACCACAGGCCCTCTGGCGTGGCGATGGGTACACGCCACCTGCTTGGCTCCTATTCTGACTGGGACTGCACGGGTTTGGCTGCCGGTACCATCTCAACGAGACAGCTGGGGTAGTGGTAACCGCCGTTCATCGTGGCCTCGGCGGGGATTCATGTGTTATTCAGTCTCTGGGGTGGCCCGCATAATGACTGTGGAATCAGCGCGGTTGTATTCTGGAATGGATTGAATTCTCTTCCACCCATGTAAACTGCGGTTCATTATTCTACCCCCCACCCCCCCCCCCTAGCCACAGCAAGACGCAAGGCTGGCGGGTTAGAATCGTGTGAATAACCTTCATCACTTCCTCGACATTGTCAGCAACCCAAGCTGGGCCACAATTACATTTGAGATCGAGAGAAAAATACACATCATAAAATCCTTTTCAATAATTCAAACAGAAAATATCATATTACCAGACTTTTGTTTATGAATTCACCACCCCACCACCCTTAAATGCACGTATTTTGCCCCTTCAAGCAACTTTGACTTGGTTCATCACTTGGGGAAGTTAGAGAGAGCCGGCCACAGCGATAGCAACAAATAAAAATGGCTGAGCAGCACACTGATTCTGCAATATAAGTGTAAATACGGGCACCTTTGAACAGCTGTTATGAATAATGGAAACAGGGTGCCCTTGATATTCATGGGAGGGGGAACATATTCTGCCACTCAAAAACCGAGAGGGAAGGTTCACAACCTCTCTCTCTCTCTTCTCCCTTTTCTCAGCAGTTCCCACACGCAGGTCCGTTCGCCGTCCGGTTCGGAAGCGAGAAGTGTGCCGAGCGAGACGGGGGAGACACAGGTCTCTGGCTTTCGTCGCTCATTGTCGCTCGCCTGCATGTTTTTATCTCCGCGACCCTGATGTGCAAATCCCGACGCGACAGGAGGAGCTGTCATTGTTTCGTGACGAGTGGAGGGGTAAGACAAGTTGTTTGTGTACCGCTGTCGTGGTGATGAGTGTTATTACCATTAATATTAAAAGGCCGGATCCTTGCACGGGGGAGAGCGAGGAGAGTGGGAAGGTTAGGCCATACAAGTCCATCCTATTTCAGGCTAGACTTTGGGGCTTAGCAAACAACATGTTTAGAGCACTGCACTCAGGCAGCGGCCCTAAATTAAGGTTTGTGGCCACAGGGAGGATTTAACTGGATGCACAAAATGAGCACATTGACGATGAACCTCCATTGTGTTGGCTAAAGTTTGAATGCAGAGTTTCAATGCTGCTGTCTCTGTTGCTTGCTCACCAAACAGGCCTGTGAATTCGCTAAACATCTGTAAGGTATAATTAAAGCAGGCTACTCCAAACACTCATCACTGCTTAATTAATGATTCCACTTGTAACTTGAATGCCTAGACAAATCCAAATAGCTCTTTTACTTTCTTCTCAGTAGCTATTCAGGAAGACCACATTGCCCATAAAACTCTCCGGCAAGTAATCGGTTAATTAAGCTGTGTCTTTAGGAATATGTAATAAAAAAAAATTGTGGATTTATTTTTTATTTCTGACAAATTGCTCTTAGTACAGAACAAAATGTATTTTTACGACTGTCTACCCCCTGTGTCGCATCATCATTATACTACACAATATTTTGTGCTGAGACAGGCACTTGGAGGACGGTGTTTTAATGTTTCGGAGAGAAAAAAATGGGGGGGAGGAAGAGGAGAAAGGTGTGTGTGGGGGGGGAGGGGGCGGAGGGGGGGGGGGGGGAAGAAAATGGTATGATTGATGAATTTGTCCTTGTGCAGGCAACATAAAACATCAGCCT